>JAAMPD010000842.1:20074-35179 GCA_025266255.1 Trissolcus basalis
ATATATGGCAATATAAGCCTCATATATTGGCCATATACGTTTTCTATATGCTCATTATATTGATTATGTATGGGCATTATATTTCCATTATATTGATCATATATTGCCCCTATATTGTCATTATATTGTCATTATATTTTTCTTTTTACTAGGGATATTCAACTGTCTTGAAAAAAAAACAAGTTAACTTCAATTCTAAATTATTATTATTATTTACAATAATTCATAACTTGTTCTTATCAATTAACAATTATTTTACAACGAAAATCTTGTTTTATTCACAACATTGCAAAAAACCATCAAACGTACAAGTTTGTCAGTTTTCTTTCAATCGTGAAAAACTCGTCCAACAAACTTTCATCATCATGATACTGTCAATTATTTTGAATAATCAATGACAATGTTTTTCAGTACCCACATCTAGTTAATTTCACACGCAAAAAAAAACAAGTTATCAATTTTTCAGCAACTGTTCATCTTTGATGTAGCGAAATAAAAGGATGCATTATTCCGAAACACGTGACATCGGTTTTCTCCCTTATACGATATTTACCACTTAATTGCGAATGCAAACGAGCAGCTTCGAAGGCAGCTCGCATCATAGTTTTTCTTGAAAGACCCTTCTTCATGATACAAAGATTGAGGGGGTCTCCAGCTGCAGCAAGGACATGCGCTCCAAGGGTTGCTTCGTACCCCTTCAAATTTATTTCAACCCCTCCCGGCGGTGTCGGTGACGATGATAGTATTGGTGGGGGAGCGTCGCGACGAACGACGCAGCAGAACAAGCGTGCGCTAGGTTCTGCTTTAGTCGACGTCTAGCCGTCGTGACGCGTGTGTAACATATCTTGCATCCAACCCTCAGCTGTCAAAAATACATCGTCATGTGCCACCTGTTCGCATGACCGGTCGCAAAACCAACGGTTCACCCTTCATATGACATTGTGAAGAACTTCGTGTGCAGTGATTGTGATTTCCTCTGCTCCAAATCTTCAGACATGAGTTTTACCTGCGTGTCGAAACAATTTGCACTTATTTGACATGCCCAAGTGACACACGACAGTTTACGGTGTGCTCGCTAAAAACTAACCGACCGCAGTGGTAAGCTCCGTTACCTTATGAGTGTGCTTCGTTTGAATAGAAAAAATTTTTCCTCTTTTTCGTCGACAGAAATTTCGGAATCACCCGTCACTTATTTTTGGACTCTTGGCAGTTGAGATTGTTTATCAATTTGATAAGTTCTGTGAAAGATAAAAACAATGGGTTATAACTTGTCTTAATTTTTTTTTTTTTTTTTCAAGTTAGTTGGCGAGGGAATAATTTGGATCCGTACAATATATCGAGAACAGAATACTCGTATGGTTTGATATACCATGTTCCCATGTGGTGAATTGTAGTAAAAGTCACATCCACAAATCAATCCGTATCTCACGTTGATGAAACTATCTAAATCACATGCTTTCATTCACACGAAATCAATTCCGTATAATGTTTCAGTTTCGATGTTGATGGCAAAATTACGATATGTGTTGCCAACTAGACGATCCTAGGCTAACAAAAATCCTTGTCTATGATTGTTGAGTTTAGTTGCCAACTGTTGCAAACTAGAATGGTCTACACTATATATCTCATTTCTTTACTCGATATTAATTGTAATCCATCTTCTTCAATTCCTCTTGCAAAAAATGGTTTCTGAAAAGAATAATAATTTTGTAATTAGTATCCCGGTATAAAACATTGACACAATGTCAATGTCAATCCTTGGGTTTTCGGAGCAAAAGTTTGTTGCATAAAAACACTTGTTTTTAACTGCAAAGAAATTGGATTTTTATACAGAGGAAAGTTGGGAAGTTGTGATATTAATGGTTCAGAAGACTATCAGCCGTTCGAAATGGAATACATCGAACGGTCGCTAAAACAAGTGGAGTACTTACAAACTTGAATGTCAACGATAAATCAACATCCGCAAGTTTTGCATTTGGCGATCCAAAATTTTTCGCCGTTGTCTTCTGGCGGTGTCTCGTTGCAAAATTTTCACTTTACCAAAATCAATGATAACATCTGCACGAAATCCTCGAATATGGATCACCGCATCGCTTGAAGCCAATTTTTACAGCTTCGTGGGCCGAACACAAAACCATGATTGATAACCCAAACTATGGCCGAGAATGCGGGGTCAGCGAGCTTTGATCTGTAATGAATAATTACTGATTACCAATTCGCTAATTAGTTAACGATCATTTCACGCAATTTGATTTCACCGGGAAAATAATTACAAACGGGAGAGATACACATTTTCAGAGAAATGCCTGTTTCAGATAAAATTCGGTGAAAAATTGTTTTACACTGATATAGATCAACATTTAGCTTACAAACTCACTTTTCAAGAAGTGCATTTTCAACGTGTTTAAATGACCAATTAAACTGTTAACGCCCTAGTAAAAAGGATCATATATTGCCCATATATTGAACATATATTGACAATATATGATTTCCGAAATCTTATATTGACCTTATATTGACGATATACTGACCATATATTGACAATATATGCATAATATATTGACCACACATAGATAATATATTGATTAATATATTGCCAATATATAGTTAAAATTATATGATCAATATATTGTCAATGTATGAAAAATATATGATTTGCTGAAAATAATATATTGTCAATATATTGATAATATATTGTAAATATATTGATAATACATTGACAATATATTTCTAATATATTGATAATATTTTGACAATATATGATCTTTTTCACTAGAGCGGTATCGATCATCGTTTTACATCCCAAAAATTTCAGATTCGTCAAATAATTAAATGGACTGTTTTTAGAAGGAGAAAAAAGAGCAGGTTGAAAACGCTTGACAGCACAATCTCGTTTTCTTGCAAGTGTTGTGACGTGAAATCTGAATGAAATTTCCACCCTCTACCTACACACGTTTGTTTACACGCTCTTCTCTCTTCGTTTGTTTACATCTACGTTTCTAATCTTTTCTATTATGTTTGTCACTTAAATTATTTTCATTTGGCTCTTTGTCCATGATGTTTGTCGTGTTTCGCGCTCTTTTTGTTTTGTTTTTTTTTTTTTTTTTGGTCTTGCATTTTTCGGTTGCTCATTTCTTCGTGTCAGTGTCAGTCAATACTTTCATTTATATGAGAGAAATTGTTTTGATATTTTAATGACAAGCGACAAGTGGCGCGACTAGTGCTAATTCAAATTCCCCCGCGTTCAGATTGTGAAATCAATTAAACGAATGTTTATTTCGAGCATACAAAACGGTTATGTGAAAAGTCAGCCAATGTTCCGCCAGTTAAAATGCAAAGCCACGCTGTTATTTCAAATCACAAATGCACATACTCTAAAACATCATTTTCGTGTATTATTACGCCGAAGAATGTTTATCTAAAATAATAAAATCGTTATGAAAGATGAAATTTTTCTGCCTCGAATACTGGGAACGAAAAAAAAAATCGTTTACTGGATAACAAGGATTTTTCTCAGAACTCACCTGAGGCCTTAATTATCGTTTGAAAAATTCACTGTGTTGTTATATATAGTACAGTATATATATAGTATAGTAAGAAAAAAATTTTTTTTGATGTATTAAATTTATTTGTAGAAAGAATGTTTCATTTCAAGTATTATTCAATTTAAACAATTTCGAAAGACTGAATTGCTTCAAGATTTTTTTTTGTTTGATAAGTTTATAGTTTACGACTGAGGCGATACGACTGCAAAGCGCAACTACACTTGTCGCATCGCTGTGACATGGTACAAAAAATAAGAACACGTACGATAAATAGCAATGTTATATTAAACCGTTTTTTACTTGCTGTATATTGACTGTAATCCATCATTTCATACACGGTTTATTCCCTCTGATATAATTCACGATAATTATAATTCTCTGTTTTTTCCTGGGAAGTTATCGATGAAATTTTAAGTCCCGATGTCGGCTGTAAAATCAATAGTAATATAGGTTCTATTCCATCGGTCGTTCTTGTTCTCGCTATTTATTTCATTTCATATTTACCTTCAAATCTCGACTTATTTTTTTTTTTTTTCATATAACCGAAAATTGTTGTAAAAATAATATTTCTAAGGCGAGGATAAAACCAAAGCAGGTCAAAAACTCACGTAAACAGTTTGGAGTCTAATATGCGATCGAGTAAAAGTTGGCTCGTTGCTCGCGATTGAAAATCTTAGCTATCAAAGTTTCGCATCAAAATGACGAATCTGCCAAGTTATGCTCATGAACCACCTGCAGTTATTTTCTTTATAGGACAAGATGTTTTTAATTTAGCCTTAGATCATGTCTCCAAACGGTTTCATTTATTTTGATGATATTCACTTGCAACAGCTTTCCAAATGGTATAGTGGCTGAAAAAGAAAATTTGTATTGTATAATTTTTTGACATTGGAACAATCTAATATCAAATCATAATTTAAGTTTGTCAAAATAATAAAAAAATTTGTCACTTATAAATTTGGTTGACTCATTTCAAAGTCGATGAATAATAGGAAATTTGATATTGGCAGGCAATAATTTTTTTGCTCAAAAATCAATGTGGAGTTTTGTACAATAATATACTATTGTTGAATTATGTTTTGATTTTCTTAGAAATCCGAATGTATATCATTTAGATTATACACACATAAAAAAATATCAGAAAATTGACTATTGAATTTGACTAAATTTCATTACGTAAATTTGGATGCTCTTTTTTTATCCTTGTTGTTGACCAAAAACCAAATTCTTATTTTGATAGTAACTACATTGAAAAAAAAGCTACCTTAAATCAAGTATAGTTTATGAGTATTTCACAACTCAATCCAAGTATATTTTACTTGATTGAAGTATTTTCTACTAAATTGAAATTATAATATACTTGATTTAAAAAAAAAAGTTTTTCAGTCTAATACCGATTGAACTGATTTTTGTTAACTCAGTTTATGGATTGCCATCAAACCAACTGGTATACAACTGATATCAGACACTAATAATTAATGTTTCTAGCACCGTTCGAGTATTATCGGCATTAGCCAATTTCTCACATGACCCATAACATATTCATAATTCACAATGACAATTGCGGATATATAAATGATAAAATATTCATCTATTTAGCGTTTAGAGGCGAGTTAATCACGGTGAATATTCGTGAAATTTTCGAGCAAACAATGTTCCACCAATAATATTATGTCAGGATTGAACAAGTAACCGACAAGTGCAATATAAACGTCAACCAAATATCGCAGCTTTTTAATGCCCTCTGGGGAAGACCAGCTGCATCCACGGTTCAGTTCATACCTCCACAATTAGGTTCTCATACCAGCCAACCTCCCAGAGGGAGTAATCCGAGCAGAAAGCGATCTTGTGAGAGTGTCTCTTTCCGCCCCAGGCATTAGACGGTTTCCACTGATTCGCTTAGAAAGTTTCTTTCTGATCGACGGAAACTGTCGTATCGTGCCCGAGTCAGACGCACTTCTTTTGTATGCATGGCAAAAATTGTGTTTTACTTTACACAGTCTGCCGAATTCGATTAAAAAATATTAAGAAGTTAGCCATCGCGGGGAGGGCGAAATTTAATTCCTCCATGAGACGCGATTTATCTGCGAGCAGTCGATTTTTCAAACATTCAAAGAAATCGTTTACTTGAACTTCTTGTGCCGATAGATTAACTCTTTTTGCTTGAAGCAAGCATCCGAGTTCATAATAATCCAATTTATCAAATTTTGATTCGCTACGGTTACTCGATCAATCATCCGAACAATATTATTTTCTTCTCAACTTATACATTCCAAATCCTCCTTTCTCTTTGCCTCATTGTCCAAAATTTCAATGGGAAACAATTTTTAAAACAAATATTAGTGAAAATATTGTTCTTCACTTGAACGTTTTATTTTATAATTAATTTCAATTTTGATATCGGTTATTTTTATTTTTAAGAGGATTTCAAAGTTGATGTGCAACTTACATTATTGATATTGTTACATTTTTCTTAGTTGATGAATTTTTCTCAAATATAAACATATATAAGGATCATATATTTTGTCCATACATAAAATATATAGTAACAATATATTATTTCAGAAATCAAATATTGAGCATTTATTCATAATATATTAACAATATATGATTTGTTGAACATAATATATATGTTGAAGAATATTCAGACGATTCTCTCATTGTTAAAGAATATTTCAAGATGTGAAACGCAGAGATTGATTCTAAAATATGGGGTAAAAGTGACATTTCGGGGTAATTATGACAATTCAAATAAAATTATTAATTTTACAACTCCACATGATTCGAATTGATTTTATAAATTATTATTAATCACTGAAAATATCAAGGTTTTTAATGAAAAATACAAGGTCACATTTTACCCCATTGTCACTCTTACCCCGGTTGACCCTAGTCACCGCGTCTTTCATTTGTGATTTTGGTATAGGTTTCAATTGTCACAAAACGCAACCAATAATTTGTAATTGCGATTTCAAATCAATAATTATATTTTACGTCTCAAATTACTCTACGACAGCTAAACACTCGTCTAACATCAAATTTGATATGTTCTCATCATTAACCCGTAAAATCATAAAATTTTAGTTTTCCCGCCAAATTCAAAATACAAACTTCACCATCGACTTTGACATCCTCTCAAGTTGCTGAAATTTGAATAAAAGTTAAAATTTTGCATAATTAAAATAATAAAATATAATAAAATTTTGTCATAAAGTGACATGTAGCAATTTCTTAGAATCTGGATAACATAAGAAATCAAAAAATAAATAAATAAATAAAAACAAAAACAAACGCATGGAATATAATTTTAAGAAACACAACAATCATTCCCAACTGCACAATTGAAAAAATTATAAATTCGAGTATAAACTAAATTTTGAAAAATATGAAAGAATATATAGTTTTCTTACCAAATTTCATAATTCAAACTACACCATCGACTTTGACATCCCCTCAATGCGGCGGCCAAAAGTAGAATCCAGCAAAGTCACTCTGTTGATAAACACCGAAATGTTTTCATCTGTTGAAACAACTATCCCTTGTCAGTCATTGACTTTTGTTTATCAAAGCGTTTTCAGTACAACTGCAAACTTGCAGACCATTAGAGTTGTTATTTTTTTTTTAAATAAACATTTTTCGATGCACTTAAAGGTCCCAGGTGAAGTCAAATGGAGTTTATAGTTTTTCTACAATTTATTGTTGATTGATGAAAACAAAGTAAAAAAAAACCGAAACAAAACAATTTTATATTTTGATTGTTTACACGCCAGGCAGGAGAATTTTGATGAAAATCAAAGTTCCTTATGGATTCCGCTCGAGTGTTTACATTTTAATATTTTTGCCTGACTGGATAAGGGTTAAAATGTTGGAGACCCCTTGGAAAAGTTGAAAAAGTATTTTAGATATTTAAAAATGATTCTGGCGCTTCCCATTCGAATTTAGATTTATAATGGTGGCGGTTGATATAAAGTTGGGTTGGCAAGTGAGCCAAGTGAAAATGTTGATCCTCCTTGTCTTCTAACGATCTCTCGACACCGAAGCTACCTCCTGGCTCTTATCTGTTTTGCGATAAAAATAATAGGTCGCTGCCTCGACAACGACAGGGGTTGCCGAGGTATTCATACACTCCGCGCACTCGTTTTGCAACTCAGTTTTCCTAATGAAATTTTTACGTTTGCTCGGGACATTTCCTTTATCTTTTTGTCGCACGCCCGAGAACCGCTGCATTATCATGCACGAGTTCCGGCTGCACACACACTCCATTCTTATGATTTATTTGTTGCTCCATTGACTAGTGAAATTCGTTTAGCCGTGACGCACGAATGAAAACTTCTTAAAATAAATATTGATTCGTGTAACGTATTATACCGTTACGTGGAATATTTTGGAATGCTACACTGTTGTTAACTGTCAAAACGCGTGTTCTTTTTTGCCATTCCTTTGTTCCAGGAAAATTTTGTAATCAAATTTAAAATTGGTATCAGTCATTTTTTTTTACCCAAACATAATGTAAACAGTGAAAAAAAAGTTTACCACTTTATTTACCATTCATCTTTGTTATTTTTATGTTGTATTTTATACTTGGATTTGTCACAATATTAAATTTTGAGGTTGGTAATGATTGTTACATTTTTCTTGGAAATGCCGTTTGTTTTTTATTTTCCGTTTGTTTTGTGGAATTGAATTTCATTGTTATTATTGAAATTCTAAGAAATTACTGAAACTCAGTTTATATTTTTTATTTTTTCCATGTTTTTAAAATGATTTTACTTGTTCTACTCGAATTCAACGTTAATTGTCGTTTCATTTCCGAGAATTGCCTTTTTCCTGTTGTTTTTATTTATATTTTATTTGTTTTTCAAAAGTTTATTTTTTTCTATTGTTTTCAAATTTTGTGGAAAATTCAATTCAACTGATTGTTTGCAAACAATATCGGACAATTTTTTTTCGGACAAAAATATATTTCAAAACATATCATACGTATATTTTCTATATTTAAAATATATTCTTTTTTATTCTATGTATAAGTGATTTATAAATTATTTATTAATCGGCATCAATAAATTTATAAATAAAATATAAGTAATATAAATAACATATAAAATTAACATATATTTTCAAAATATATCTCACGTATATTTTCTGTGTTTGAAATATATCTGTATATATTCTACATATAAATAATTTATAAATTATTTATAAAGCAGCAACAAATTATAGGAATCAAATATACATAAATTTGATCAAAAAAATATTATATATAAAATGTGAAAATATAAAATTATAATATATTTAAACGTATAGTTTTGTTCCTCTGGGGGACTTGAATAGTTGGTTCGCTTATTTTAGTAAAACTACACACTACAATAATTTCTGACGTCATTCCCCTCGAAGGAATTCAAAAAGTACACACTGAAAAACGCGAGTGCGTAATTTTAAATATATCCGAACTCCGTTCGAACGTTGAAGCATCTTGTTATAACTCAACCGACAACCTCTTAAACCAACAAAGTTATATTCCTTGTCATTGAAACACCCTTATTAAGCATCTGAGTAGAAAATCGGGGACGTAAAAAGTTGTGCGTAAATTAGCGATTCGCGATCGTTCTCGTCTGCTCGATTTTACTACCATTCATCATGTACAAGCTATTGAACGTGTAATTTGAAGGCTGGGTAATTAGTGATGTATATTGAAGGCCGGTAATTAGTGTAACTTTACGATTTGTTAAGTCTCTGTACGTAAAATAGTTGGAATATCGTAATTGTTTTCTCCTTCCGTTGGAAGTTTCAGTATCGCTTGGATCATCTCATCTGTTCGCTGTTCTGGTCCTTTATATTTTTCGCGACACGGAGAGGAAGGAATTGCGTTTGGCTTTATCTTTGCTCGACTGAAGGAAAGCATTTTTACTCCGCGAAAAAAGTCGGTATTATTCAGTCGGATGGCCATGAGTGCATATTCGCGCGCCTTTTTATCAATTTCACTTAACCGACATTTAATTTCATCGTTCACTGAATCATTACTGATATTCTCTCGTGTTCCGCGATACATCGTTTTCGTAATCCAAAAATTACCCGGGGAATCATTCAATCAACAATTCCTTCCGAACCAAGAAGTTTGCACATTTTCCAATCGGTCCACAAATAAATTCATGCTTAAAAAGGGCCAACAAAAAAATCATGAACGCTTTCGTCAGACGGACTTTTGTACAGTTTGAGAATACGTTTCAGTATTGCATAACAAAAATTCAAAACACTTTATGTAAAAAAAAAAAAAAATGATAATAATAATTTGCAAAAGTTGCATCGATGAAGTACAAAGTGAAATCACATTTTTTTTTTCATTTCAACTGTATCATTGGATGGATGTAATTAAAAACCATGTACAACGTATTTCGTAACAGATTACGTATAATCAACTCGGATAAATTAAATATACGAAGTGGGCTTTCATGCAACTGCAGTATGCTAATTCCCCCCCTAAACCATAGTATGAAAACATCGTTTTCGCGTTTACATATTTAACCGCTTCATATATAGCTGTACAAGTGTGTACTGCTGCAAAATACACCTGTAATCCTAAAATCGTGTTTCGTAATCTTTCAATTAACAAGCTCTCATGGATATCGAGAGTTTCGTTTAAACCTCGAGCTAAGGCGTCAATAATTTAATGAATAAAATCTGGTTATGGTTGCGAAAAGATTCACTGATCGACGCTATTTGTTTACACTTAGAAAAATGTCGTATGAAAATTTCCTATCGCAAGTAAAAAGAAAAATATAATGTTATTATAATAATCATTATATATAATATAAAATGATATAAAAATTATATAATAATCATATAATAATCATCAATAATCAATAGTAAAATAATATATTGACAATATAATGACAAAATATACGGGCAATATATGATCAATATAATATACACCATACATACATAATACATACATAATATATACCCATACATAATCAATATAATAAGCATATAGCAAACGTATATGACCAATATATGAGGCTTATATTCCCATATATGGTAATTTTTCTATATAGGTAAACGAGAATTTCGAAAATTCTCATTATATTTGACATTATAATGAGCGATATATGTTTTCTATATTGTCATTATATATGATGCATATATGGTTTTTGTAACATTATATTCCCATTATACGCCTGATATACGGCCAATATATTGTCATTATATTTTCTCTTTTACTATTAGAAATGCTCTATGGTAGTTTAGGAATTTAAGAATTTAGTTTAGAAAAGTAATAATTTTACTATGTTTCAATTTAATTTTATAGTCAAAAAAGTAATTAGTTTTCCTCTTAAATATAGTAAAATTAGTACTTTTCTGTCAAAAATTTCCAAACTACTATAGAACATAGTAAATTTTCATACCACATTTTTCTAAGTGTAGAAAAAAAAATTATATTTTTTTTTTTTCATTGTAAAAACAGAGACCAGTTGGCAGTCTCAGTGGAGCTTGCTGATAGCCGTTTTATCCCTCGTTTGTCGCGGCGAGGTCCGCACAATTTTGTGTGGCTGCGCATGCTGCGTCGCACAACTAATTTGTAAGTGTATATAACAAGTTGTGCCTCGTTATAACTAACAAAGGATAATGACACATGTACAAGCAGCCTGACTGCCGACGTTCAGCGTGAAAGATTGCATTTTCACTGAGCTCTTTTATCCTGCTCATTCATTCCGCTTTTTAGTGTATCTTATTGTTTACCGTTGGATTCAAACTTTCGCGCGCTATACGCGAGTCCGTGCCACTCAAATGTCCTGCAATTATGAACAAAAGGCACTATTATCGCGCCCTTTCGCGAACATATTCTTGAGAAAATTGTCGACGTTCTCACAAATGGCTTTAACGCGCCCCTGCCTCGCTTGTATGATAATTTGCCAGGTCGCTCTCTCTTGAGTTACGCGCGCGCTTTTCTTTGCGCAGTTTTACTTTATTGTTCAGTTCTGTTTCTTCTTCTTTTTTTTCGTATAAAAGGAAAATTTGATTTTGACATAAACGGACGAATAATACGTAACCAATTTTTTTTTTTTCATTCTAACTGTTACAACTCAACTTCTCATATATAGATCTAAAATATATATAAGTAGATATGTTTATATCATATATATTTATATGTATTTCACTTATCTATTTTAAGCATTTCGCTTTTTTATTTCTAGTATTTCACTAAAAAAAATTGATAAAAATGTGATCATATACTAATATCCCTAGTTAATAAGGATCATATATGTCCATATATGAAACATATATTGACGTATATTTTAACAATATATTATCAATATATTAAATGTTTTTGAAATTTGCCAATATATAATCCGTATATGAAAAACACTCAAACATATATGAGCAATGTATTAACAATATATGAATAATATATGATTTGCTCAAAATAATATATTGTTAATACATTGATATTATATGGACAATATATGATCTTTTTTACTAGGGTTCCTGATTTTTTTATATAAATTTTTATAATTTATTATTTTTATAAATAGGAAGATTTGATTTATATGTAGTGAAAAGAATCATATATTGACAATATATTATCAATATATCCAAAATATATTGATCATATATATAATGGAATATTTTTCATATATGAACTATCCTATTTACAATATATCAGCCATTTTCGAAAACATTCAATCTATTTTTAATATATTGGCAATATATTATTTATGGATGGTCAATATATTGTCTATATATTGTCAATACACGGATAATATATTGTTAATATGTTTTATGTATAGACCATATATATGGTTACAAAATATTTATTCAAACTCTATATCTATAAAACTTTATAAAACTCTGTATCTAAATAAAAAAATGTATTTTATAATAATAATAAGTAAATATTACAAGAAATATATAAATTTATATAAATATATGAATTCGATTCTTTCATGAAAGTTCTCTTAAAATTTAAGATTTATAAAAAAGCTGGAAAATTGTATTTACACATAAACATGTCGGATGAAAACTATTTCGTGAGTCGTGAAGTTTTTCGTTATTGTGAGCGGCAACGTTTAAAATGAAGAAACGTAACGAAACAGCGGCAGACATCATGGTAATCGTCGAATGTAAACTTAGCATTCTATGGCGCCATGTATTATAGACCACTGTCGCATATTGCATCGAGCGCGAAGCTTTATAAGCTGCAACTACTGAGTATATCGTACACCTGTTTACTTTTAGTACAGTGTACTATTTCTATTAGTCCGACATCTGCAGTGACGCAACCAGAGACAGTATGCGCTCAAGACTGATTGTTTCTGTCAAACAACACGCGCCGCTGCGAGATTGCTAAATATTCACAAAAACAATCGTCATAATTCACGCACGATTTAAACAATGTTCTAAACTCACTGAGTTAAAGTTATTCTGGAATTTAACGTTCTAATCTTAAGTCTTCTAGACAGGGAGGTTCAAATAATTCAGCATAACTTTGGATTTTCAAAACCATCATATTCTCAAACTCAACAAGATAAAAAAAGACGTGAATCAACAAGGCTAATCTATGAACAAATAAAAAATTCATACATTTTTCTTCCCTTTATAAATTTTTTTTTTTTTTTTTTGTTATTCCAAAAAGAAATTAATTTTTTTTATTTCAAGGGAGAAAAAGAAATCTTGGCTGACCCCCTTTTCTGCAAATTACAATTTCATTTTGTTTTACCGATTCAACCCCTGGCCTTAATAATTAACTGACCAAAAGATTGGGACGTTTCCAGATTTATCGTTAATGTCATTGTGTACAATGACAAGTATAAGCCATCATACGCGGTTTGAAACATGATTTATTGGCAATGGCAACACATTTTCGGCCTGACAGAAAATAGCAGTCGTTTCAACATAGGGCCCGTATAAGGTTGTTTGGTCTATCCCCGGTACATTTTAATGAGTCCAGCATTTGGAAGCCGTACCGGTTAGATCAGTCATACAAAATTAATTTTGGTCATTTAATCTAACGCGGATATTGGAAATGTAATAAAGTAATAAATTTGTAACGAAATAATGGAAATGTAATAATATAGTAAAATTCATGAGTGTAAAATGATCATGATAGTGTATATCATTATACTGCCGGGATTATTTAACAATCATAAGTTGTTTTTTTTTTTTCAATTTTATACACAGTCGTCGATAATAATTATCAATTATTTTTATTAATTCTATAAAACTATTTATCTGGTGGTTATACCGTGATCGATAGAATAATTAAATTACATATATTCTCAGATAAATGTTTACTTATCAAGCACATTATATATAAGTTTATATACATATACAGAATTTAAATACAACCTCATAGGCACAATTATATTTCTATTTACACATATAGTTTTCTAAATTTTATGTATCATATACACAGTTATACATAATCATATATATTTTATATACAATACATATATATTACATATAATTTATATATACTTTATATAAAATTATATTTCTACTTACACTTATAGTTTTCTAAATCTTATATATCATTCACATATAGTTATACATAATTATATGTATTTTATATATAATTTTGTAAATTACAATTATATATATGATATATATAAAATTATGATATGATTTTACAAATTGTTTTATATATACATTTATTGAAATAATTTATTGTGATTGAAAAAAAAAGAAGAAAAAAGAAAAAAGAAACGTGGACTGAATTAAAATAATACAGCGATGTTTGAGTGACTCGAAGCGACGGTATACGAATGTACGGGAAGTCAATTGTATGTGTACAGAGAAGTATACAGCTTTGATATCGCGTTTCGCGCAAGTTGTTCCGAGACAAAGACGAATGGTGCAGCGCCACGTGTATATGATGGCTAAATGCAAAGCGAGGGTATAATAGACGAAAAGATGAATGTAGAGGTGTACGCGATAAGAACTGGCCGTGCGCACACATATAGACCGACAAACGCGTGACACATCAACATCCATACAGCCGACCGCGGATTACTTAGACTTACGATGGAACATGTGTTCGTTGTATCGTTCAGACGGAGTTAGCGGTTCTTGGCTAAGGCTTCCCATCTACATACATGTCTGCAGTTACTATACGTGTACAGTAAATATTTCATGCAGCTGCATGAGGATTAAGCGGCTTAACTGGATTAGGAATAGCGTTAGATAAGACCGGATGGGGAATCGTACGAAATCGAAAGCACATGCGCAAATTTGCGTTGCACGTTCCATTTTGACCAATTGCATTGGGGGATGACAAAAATAATAGTTACGACAATCATCAGACAATTCATTTGTCCTTATTTATCATGCTCCCATGTTCATACATTTTTTTTAACAATTAATTATCTCTTGGGTTGATGTACATATATTATTTTATATATACCAACCCTCGTAAAAAAGATCCATATATTAACAATATATTATTTTTAGCAAATCATAGATTGATTATATATGTTTGAGTGTTTTTCATATATGGCAATATATTATCAAATTTCAAAAACATTCAATAAATTGTTATTATATTGGCAATATATTATCTATGTAT
>JAAMPD010000843.1:0-35147 GCA_025266255.1 Trissolcus basalis
CGTTACAAAAAATTAATTAAAATTAGTTTTTCTAGGGACGTACGAAGGCCTTGTTGATGGTAATTAGAAAAAAAATAGTATCATCACTACGATGGAACTTCAATCAGTAAGATGCAACGTCAATGCAGAAATCCGGCACAATCCGTTATCCGGCAGCGTTTGAGCAGACTGGGGTTCTAAATGTAAAAGCCTGAGATGGGATCGCGTTTGAGAGAGTTCGGATATTTGTACGACTTTTATTGTACAACTGACGGTAATCGGGGAACGTGTACAAAGCAATGTTCATTTACCATCCAGCATTTCGGTTGGCTCAAACGAAAGATTCCCAAGGATCTGGATGAATTAATTCCGTCGAAGATAACTAATCGGATTCAAAACCAGGCACCGCTCAAACTTGCAGACGGAATGCCAGCATTCAAGATTAGTTCCTCTTTGCCTTCGTACCGGAGTTATATTCGATTAGTTCGCGTGATGCAGCGCAAGCTATCGCAGAGGCTGGCCGATGCGACGGTGCCGCATTTATGCATTTATTTGTTCTTCTAAATCAGCGTGGCGGCTTTGATAAATGCATTTCAAAATGTCAATTTGCTGTGCGAGCTCCAGCGGAGCTTTTTAGCCCCCGAAATGTGACTTCGCATACCGAGTAGGTGCATTTAAATTTGTCAGTCTATTGACACTTTCATTATCGTTTGTCAGGCGGACTGATTCGAACACAGATTTTTGAACACTCCTAATAACTTATCGACATGCGATCACAAGTTATTGTCATACCGTCAACTGACGCTCGTTTCCAAACTTCACCCCTCAGGCATTTACATTTAATTACGTAGTACATCCGGACTGGAATTAATTCCAGGAAAGGATCTGCTAATTAGTGATCCAATATTGCATTTTGTTACGTTTTTCCAACAAACAAAATTTTCGTCGAATTTTATTTTACATAAAAGTCACAGGTATTACAAAAAATATAGATGGATCATATTTATAAGTCACACATAAAAATGTCAAAGAATTATAGGTGCCACACATATATCACACGACTATAAATAACACATAAATATAGGTAGTAGTAAACTATACTATAATACTATTGTATAATAGTAGTACATGTGTGCAGTAGATATATAATGTCAAACATATGCGATTTACATAACTAATAATGTTACCCTCACGGATGAAAATATATCCGTCACAATATATTCTATGTTATATTTTATAAATTTGTATAATGAGATTTATAAAAAAAATATAAATTAAATATTACACTTATTGCCGGAATATATTTTCTAAACGAAAAATATATTTTGTTTATGTATTAAAAATATATTTTCGTCCGTGTGATACACACATATGTGTCATAAATGTATGGGGATCACACACATATAGATATTACACATGTATAGAGATCACAAACAAATAGATGTCACACACGTAGATGTCAAACTTATAGATAATTTATTTTAGATATAAATATAGATGCCACAAGTATATACATGTGTAGATATTTATATGTCACACAAGATTAGATGTCACACACCGACAGTTGCCATACCGTGTGATTGTTACACACGCCTATATATGTCATCCGCTCATGTGTCACACAACTGTAGATGTCCTACAATCCCATAGATATCACATAGATTTCACACATATAGGTGTCACACAATTATCAATGTCGCACATATAGGTGTCACAAATGTAGGTGTCGCACAGTTATTAATGTCACACATATAGGTGTCACATAATTATTGATGTCACACAATTAATAATGCTAACAATATGCTATACCACTTTATTGTCATACCATCAACTGGCGTTCGTTTAAAAACTTCACCCCCTTGGCCATTTTACATTTAATTACGTAGTACATCCTGCCCGGAATTAATCCCAGAAAAGAATCCGGTAATTGGTGATTGAATTTTGTGTTTCGCAAAATTTTCGCACCGATCGATATAATAACTGTAATGTCTGTCCGATCACGTAACTTCATGTTTGCAATCGAGCTTAGCATCCAATGTTGGTCGCAAAATTAATTAGCAGAGCCCTTACGCAAACCGATGTGCAATTAGCGCTAACGAAAAAATGCGCGAATCCTTTCGGTGTTTCGGGCAAACAAAAGGCGCATGACTTTTTTATTATTTTTTTTTTGTTCGTGTCCCCCGCGCCAACGACCAAATAACACAGCAGAGATATCGATTAGCTGCGATTGGTCTCTTGAATAATTTGCAGTCCCCTCGACTCTGGCCAATTAGTCCGATCTAACACGGATGAACTGTGGAGCGCCTAATTGTAATTAGCAGAGCATGGCTTTCAGATGTGCGGCTTACAGTCGTACACAGCTATCCAAAATTGATATTTTAAAATTTAATCCAACCGTGTCGTAAGACGAGTTGTGATCCCCGTGCCCCCTTATCGAATTTGCATTGCCGACGCGAAAACCACCAAATCGAATTTCGTCTCCCAATCCGTACAGTTTGGACGGGCCACCAGACCATCTTTCGCCTACAAAAAAAAATTGTAGACAGAATGTATAATTCCGCAAATAAAGTGCGCACACCTTTTCCTGCCGTTCCGTGACTCTAATATGACGGATTACTACGAAAAGTATTTTGTCGCCTACTTTTTCTTACGACTCACGCGATAGTTTATTGTTCTCCACTTTTAATAATTCCCGATAAGGATCGGCACATTTTTGCGTAATAATTTTTCTTGACGTTTCAATTACCCCTTGAGAGATTCAGAGTGAATATATATTCAATGCTAATCTATTTTTGCTATAGAAAAGCGACTTTTGATATTGCATTGTAGAAGATGGTCTTACAGCTTGTTTGTACAATTGCATGGCGTATCATTTGTGATTAAATATATTTTGTTGAAATATTGCACGTATCGTGATGTATGTTCTAATTTTAGAAATTCGCACACATGTTCCGGAGTGAAAAAAGAATAAGACAAAAAGGTGATAAATTCCTTTGATGTGTCCCTCCCAATTAAATTCGTTAGAGTTGCTGTTGTTAATTGGATGAGTTTCTTGTCTGTTGACACTGAACAAATGAGGTGATAAAGAAAACTGGCCCCGGTGAATGTGTTGCGCAAATCGTGATCAATTTGTGTATTAATGTTCGAATTAATGCATTCATCACCTATCTTGCTTGACGTAATTCAAAGGCATACTGCTGTTTTCATCTTAAAATATGATAATTCCTGTCACGTAATAATACTCTGTATATGAAATGGTAATCGCGCAGAGTCGCACGAAGGAGAATGTAGCGATGGTACGTGCGATCTGATTATGTAGCATGTACATACATGTATCCACCATTTTAACCTAATACTACATGAATGAGACGACCAAGCTGGTATTCGGGGGCCTAATAGAGATTGAAGTACATCGCGAGGCATCAAAAATGTGAGAGAGTGGTTTTGAAAAAAACAAAAAGAGTCGAGTATCATCCGAGAGCTTCCTTTTAACGATGGTACTTTTTTTCACGTAACCAATTATGTAACATTTTTATCATTGGATTACAAGTCAGATTCGCATTACATACGTATAGATGTCACACACAAATACAAATGTCACACAGATATAGATGTCACATGATTAGAAAAGTCATACACGAAGGTCATATATAGGCGAATGTCAAACATAGATGTTACACAAATATGAATGTCACACACATAAGTAGGTTTTACACATTCAGATGTCACACGTATATGTATGTCACACGCATTTTATGACAGACATATAGACACCACATATATACAAATATCGTACAGATGTAGATGTCATATATAGATATGTTATACGTATATGAATGTCACATCTATAGTTGCCACCCACACATATGTCACACACGTATATATGGATGTCACACGTTATATAGACGTCACACATATAGATGCCATACATATACGAATATCACACAGATATAGATGTCACATCTATAGTGTGAAACATATTTAGGTATCACACCTATAGTTGTCACCCACACATAGATGTCAGTCTGATTTAGAAATTCCACAGTTATAAATTTCACATACTTATAGACGACAAGCATGTAGGTATTACACCTATATATTTGTCAGATCTATACATATTACAAACATATAGATGTCACACATTTAGATATTACACACATAGATTTCACACATATATAGATGTCTCACACATTTGGATGTCACACCAATAGATAATACACACATAGATTTCACACATTTGGATGTCACACCAATAGATAATACACACATAGATGTTACACATATAAATATTACACAAATGTAGAGGTCACAAACATATAGATGTCACACACGTAGATGTCACAATTGTAGATATTAAACATATATAGATGCCACAAGTATATACATGTTTCCATATTTATATCACACACACATATGTTATACAGATATATGTATCACGCACACATACGTTTTACATACATTGATAGTTTTGAAATTAGAAATAAGAACCATCCGCTAGCCTCCTCTTAATGATCGGTACATTCTTTCATGTAACAAATTATGCAACATTTGTGCCATCGGATTACAAGCCAGTCTAATTCGCGTCGCTTTTGATCTACAGCCTCGATGCGATCTATCGATCATTCGAAACACCTCGGAACATTATGCTACATGATTACCATGATGTTTCATAGCCAGGATGAATATTTCGCATTTATGGAGTACCGCTGGCGAATGCTTATCTAAAGTATTTCAACTTTATCAAAGGGATGCTTTCGATAATTTGCAACGGGTGGGAAAAAAAACTTCCTATTGATTCCCCTCTCTGTGTCTCCGACAACGGAACTAGTTGTGGGTTTCAGGCTCATCGTTTTTCGTTTTGCTGCGGCAAAAGTTTCGGACATTAACATTTTGCGAATAATGTGTACAATATAAAAAAATGAGAGAGCAAAAAAAAAAAGAAAGAAGAGTCGTGACGAATTTTCGTCGAGTTGACGTGGAATTTTGATTTACGAGCGAATTGATTATGGTTGTGATGTTCGTTTGAAATGTTAATTATTTGTACGTTGATAGATTGAAAAATAGTTTTGACATACGCGATCCAGTTTATCTTTCAGTCACGCACCGAAAAGGTCGTACCTCCGAGGAGAATGGATGCTTCACACGCCAGAAAATATAAAAGTGCAGGATCAGCATTGCAAAACATTTAGACGCAGTACACTCTTTTATGATGAATATTAACACGCTTAGAATTATGAGTAATTAAACATTATAATAAGCCATTTTTTTTCATTTCGCAATGAAATTTTTACTGCCTGAAATTTTGCGTGCAACCGGACCAAAAGAATGGCTCACTTTTTCTTTCCACCAGAACCGAAAACTGTGCCAAAAATTCGTGAAACTCAAGCCAATTTGGCATTCAACTTTTGACAGTTGGAAAATTGTACAAAAATTCAAATTTTTGTCCGAATAATACTGAATTGTGAATAAAACATTCAGACAATTAATAAAAATAAAAGCAAAAAAAAATTAGGACGTTGAATTCGATGAAACTGCCCAAAACATCGGACTGATTTGAAATTCAATTTTTGCCTTACTGACAATTTTATTTCGCCTAGGAAAACAGAAAAAAAATTTTTTTTCCATCACAATCATTTTCAATTTTGATTTCACGACTTCTTCGGCCGTTGAGATTTATCTGTCAGTGCATTTTCATCCGCACGCGTATTATTTTTTTTTATTTGAAATCAAGTCTCAAGTGGGATTGTAATTTAAATTCTAATTTTTGACCGGAATTTACATGAAAAATATTCATGATATTTCTCCTCCCTTTTTTCAAGCCGAGATCTAATGAAAATGAGCCATGCAAAGGACACGTAATGAAACACCTCAATTTTTCTTGGCTGATCCTGCTCCAACATCGATTATACACTCGTACTCTTCCGAGCCAAAGTCTACGTTCGCATAATTCAATTATGCCCGCGCTCACCGAAGTGCATTAACTTTGCTTCATCTCTTGGCGCAATAACGTGCCACCTTAGGAAGTATCCGCACAGCATACTAAGACCTGCCTGATGAAAATATCAAGGATTCACTTCAACAGGACGAATCCAAGATAAGGCGCAGAAAGCATGATATTTGTAACGAGTAAGGAACGTTTTAATAAGTTCTTCGAGTTTGATTATCAATAATTTCAGATTTTTGTCTAGTAAAAAATTACAAAAAAAAATCATTCTAGGCAAGAATGTTATATATCCAAACATGTATAATATAATTTACTCAGCTATGTTTGTCACACAGCGTCGAAGTTACAGATATATGCACATCCATATATAGATGTCACAGTCATATAAATATCATATCCATATAGATGTCACACTAATATAAATGTTACACTAATGTTGATGTCACTCTCATATAGATGTCACACCAATATAAATTTCACACATATACATGTCACACCCATATAGATGTCACACATATAATTGTCACACTAATATAAATGTTAGCCCTATATAAATGTCACACCCGTATAGATGTCACTCTCATATAGATGTCACACCAATATAAATTTCATACATATTTATGTCACACCAATATAGATGTCACACATATAATTGTCACACTAATGTAGATGTCACATTCATATAAATGTCACTAATATAAATGTTACCCTTATATAAATGTCACACCCATATAGATGTCACACATATTTATGTCACACCAATATATATATCACACATGTTTCATTTAGTTCGTAATCTTATTTTGAACTGTTTTGCTTTTATAATATTTAAAATTCATTACTATGTCAGATGGGTTCATAATATTTTGAAGTATAAAAAGGTGAACTGTATGGTAATTCACAAATTAAAGACATGAATTATTCAATCAAGTTATTTTATTATCATACAAACGAACGAGTGGCGATGTAATCAGATTAAATGTAGGTCACGTAAATATAATGACTCCGCGGTACCCTGCCGTTTGACACGTGTGAAAATTAACGCAAAGTCGCGTCGGATATAAAAGCCCTGATTGGTATCTGCGAAACAACTTAGTACACGGTTCATTTTTCCATAATTATTTCATAAGTTTTACCAAACAATCATAATTTTGTAATCGAGAGAAAAAAAGAAACGGAAAAAAATAATAAAAACAAACCATCAAGTTGATGATTGAATTACTGAAATGTTAATAAAATTTTAATGAGATTTGACATAAATTTTAACGATGAAAAATATCAATTCAAAAGTTTTGACAATTTCGACAAAACCATTACGCGCGAATTTTGGAAACGAAAAATTTATTTTTTGACAGTTTGACATTTTTCGAAACTCGAAAATTACTTATATCGATCATGTCCGAGTTAGGATTCCTTAAAAAGTCGACTTTCAACAGTCGTAGCAAATAATTCACATTCAACATGACAACGTCAAAGTGATGCAACAATTTAACACTGCGATAAGAACAAAAAGCGGGAACGAAAAAAAAAAAATTAGAAACAAATGTAGCAGTAAATAAACACGAGCCGCCCACACGTCAGTGGGACGTAGAAAGTTGATCGTGAAACGCGTTGCGGAACAGCGTCTTCTGTTCATCGCGTGTCTCTGATTAAAAGCTAGTTCAAGCTGACGTAAACGGAGTTGCATTTGAAAACGACCGCGCGGCACAATGCCCGCTGCGTTAAGAGGGATTTTATGTTCCCACGCAACGATCTGCGAGTATCATCCAGATACGTCTGCGTTACGTGACTGTGACGAGGAGAAAGTGTGCACCCCCCGCGCGCATCGCATGCTCACGAAATTCGACCTCCAGTTATGAACTATGATAACAAACGCTCGGCACGAGTGTTTGTCCTTTCAATGAACTTAGTTCAAGTTTTCCAGATTTTGCCCGCCGATTATAAAAGTTCTCCATTCTAAATTGCTTCATTTGCGACAAAATATCGACTTGCCTGCTATCTGAATTTGTAAAAGAAAAAAAAACATGAAAAAAAGCAAACGGAATTTGTTGAAAAAAAAGTTTGTAGCAAATAAAAATCAAAGGAGGCAACAAATTTGAGTCCGATCAGAAGTTTTATATAAATATTTATATATTTATGTATACATGTGTTTGTTCATTTTTGATAGATATGGAAATGTCACCAATATATATGTCACACAGCTATAGATATCACACATATAGGTTTCACACGTTTATATCCCACACATTAGACGACAATATAATTTTTAAATATATTTTTACATATATTTTATATATTTAAAATATATTCGTGTATATTTCACATATACGTGATTTATAAATTATTTATAAAGTCATATAAATAATATATAAAATAAGTATATATTTTATAGAGAAAATATATTCAATTTATATGAAAAATATAAATTTAAAATATATTTCCACGTATATTTTTATCCCTGTGGGATGCCATACGAAAATAAATGTCACACCTATACATGTCATACCAATATATGTCACACAAATATAGATGTTATATCAATATATATCATACCAAAATAGATGTCATCCACACCCAGATGTCATATATATAGATATCAGACAAATATAAAATTTAAACTTCTAGATGTCACAAATATCAATTTCATATATAATTATATATAATTCACACATATATTTGTCATATATAGAATTTAAGAAAAAAATTCTATAATTGAGATAGAGATAGTCACATACTTAAATGTATTTATCCATTTTTTATAAATCCAGGGCATATATGGCACCATACATATGTTTCTATTTGTCCCGGGGATATATCACACCGACTGGAAAGAAACTGTAAGAACTCGCATGAAGAAATGTTGTAATTGCAAGTGAAAAACGAGGCCTCTATTTTGTTAAATCGTAAACAGTGTTCCCGACGATTGCACGAATCGCTCCTGGCTAATCAGCTGAAATTAAAAGATGCGCGTATTATCCCCCGGCCGGAGATTTTTACTGGGTCGTAAACTTAATTAAACTACTTTTCTGTGAACATAATTACACCGATAGATAAGATATTAATTATATATTCACGGTTACGTCATTTTCTTTGTTATTCTGCTCGACGAGTTTATGCTCATTTCATCATCTGCCGTGAACATCTCGTGGGTCTGGCAAAATGATTTTTTTTTCTTTTCTGAAAGATGATTCCATCGCGATTATTATTGTTTGCAATTTTCTCCGTTTACTTTTAATTTGTCGTTTTTCGTTTCCCCATCGCCTTCGTTCTATTAATTGATCACATTTTATTCGTACCATTTCATTGTTTAATTGAAACATAAATATTTTATACGCCGCAGTTAATTTTGTTGATGAATAGCCCCCTTCGGAATGTATTCTGATTGGTTTATTATGCGAATTGCCTCGTAATTACGGCATACAAAAAATTCAGCGCAAAAAACCGTCTAAAACGAGGCAAATACCTGGAAGTTATAAATTAAAATTAGAATAAAAACGTCATCTTAGGATAAAAACATTTATTTATTATTTATATATATTTTTCATACAAAAATAGTTTATATACATGTCTATTATCTGTCACTCGTTTAACAGGAATGAAAAATACAAGACCGTTGAATTTTGTGTTTTGTCATTGTAAAATATATATGACACAAAAAAGCAGTAGTACAACTTTTGTTATAACGCAGAGCCTCTGAATAAACATGTTGCCAGATGGAAGGAAAGGAAGGAAAAAATGTTCATTATAGCTCTTAATTTCGTTCCTCTTAATTTAATTAAAGACAGCTTTGAAAAAAAAGCCGCGTAAACTTTAATTATAACTCTGAGTAATTTATTAGGAAAGAGAAGACTGACATTCTCATGAAATTATTAAGAGAATAAAAAACGCCCCGGCTTTATCACGAAAGTTGATTTTTCCTTTTGTTTTTGTTCATGCTGTTTATAAATATTTTCCCTCTGATTTTTTTTAACGAGGTTTGTGCTCTTCGTTGCAACATCATCGCCGGACGAAATAATTGCAATTACTGCAAAACGTTTCTTTATAAACAAAAATATCAATTTTTCGATTTGCAGTACACCGGGTTTGGATCAACCAAGTTCCATCTTGACAAAAAACAAACAAAGTACAAAAAAAGAACCAAAAAAAAATTAATTAAACAAACATTAAGATGTAAATGAAATACAAATTGAAACGAACGCCTTACATCAAAAACTCATCACGATTATAGTAGCGGTTTGTAGTTTGTGTCGTTGGGTTCGCCACTGGAGCAGTATAGTGTCACGGGCTATGACATCGGAATCTTATTAGAACGGGCTTTAATCAAACTTCACACCTCGCAGTTTGTTTCGTTTGAATTAAATTCAACACCCATTGGCCGTTGCGATATTACTGGTACCCTGGTGGACCGTACACCGGTGGCGCAACACCCGATCCCAAGGAATTCCCAGAATTTCCAGAATAGCCGCCGTAATTGTTGTAATTATTGTCCGCCGAATTTGAACCGCTGTATTGGTAATTGTAGTTTGTGCCAGGACTGTTGTATCCGCCGTTGTTCTGGTAATTGGACCCACCGTTGTTGTATCCACCGTTGTTCTGGTAGCCATTTTGGTAGCCATTTTGGTAGCCGTTGTTTCCTAAAACCAAACAAATTTTTAGTATCATTTTTTTTCAAAAATGAATATCATACAAAATAATCTTATGTGATGAAATGATAAGGTAAACGTACCTAATATGGTTATAGTGTATCTATTTGTGTTAAGTTTTGATTCTTATTTTGGATAATTATTAAATCATTTGAAATGCGCGAAGATTATAGGTGTTAGATTTCCATTAATTTCAATAAAATGTTTTGCACAGCCTCCAATTTCAAAATAAATTCAAAATTTGTTTTAAACAAACATAACATCAATGGGTACACTATAACTGTATTATTAAATAATTTTTTTTTATTATTGAATAATAATTGAATATATTTTTTCGATAAAATATATATTTATTTTATATATCATTCATATAACTTATTGCCGCTTTATAAATAATTTATATACCTATATATGAGATATACACGAATATATTTCAAATATATAAAATATATGTAAAATATATTTTAAATTATATTTTTTGTAAGTTTTTTCTTACTGTTTTATCATTGAAACTTCATAAAAATAAATACAACATTTACTTTTTAATTTATTATAAATTTAATTTAATTTCATTTTTGTTATATAATTTTACTAGAGCTATTTTCTTGAAAAGAATTTGTGATCACCAAAACTTGACAACCGAGAGCTAACTTCAGCCTGTCACTAACTTTTTGAAAAGGGAGGAAAGGGAGATACAATTTCAAAAAAAATCGTCCCGATTTTTTCTAGATCGAGATGAAAGAACATGTAAAAACATTTATAGAACACATTTCAAAAAAAATTTTCAGGTCATTGCCATTGAATTCAGAATTGTACATTTGTCAAAATGGATATTTCAAATGAAACCATCCATATTGCTCATGTATATTAAATTAATGAGGGTATATATAGAGCAGTTATATCTGGTCAACAGATACGTAACAAATATGCAGCATATTCGCGGTATCTCGGCCACAGATATACGTTTCTTTTTGTCTGGATAGTATACTTTTATGGGCACCAGTTTGAATTATAGGTAAACTGAAGCGTTGGCGTCTCAGTTTGGTATTTGATTGAATTACCTCTGTTATAGCCGGAGCCGATGCTATTGCCTTGGAAATCGTAACCCGAGCCGGCATTGTTGTTATTGTATCCATTATTGTTATTGCTGTACCGATCTGGATAGGTGGCTTCGCCTTCGTAGCGCACGTCCGCGTGAAACCCGGTTCTCCAGTCCGCTGTGTAAGTCACTATTTGCGTCCTGCCGTCCGGAAGCTGAACCCTGTATTCACCGCGTACTGTTTCGCCGTCGCTGCTCTCGCGTCTACCGAAGTCATTTCCGGTTGCGAGGTCCTTAACTGCATAACCAAATTCGTAAGACTTCGGCTGTAAAACAAAAGTCAATCTTTAAAAACCGCTTCACTCATAAAACAACATTTTGCGCCATAAAAACACAACACTACAGACTGCAGCCTTGTTTGTGTTTTTCTTTTTCTTTTTTTTTTTTTGTTTTTTTTTCGTTTCCGTTTTTGTTGTTCCATCTTTATTTTCTACGCATAAAACAAATCGACAGCGTGCAAATAAAAGATGAAAAAGCGATTGCACTAAAAAAAAGTTTGTGGGGCGAATTGAAATTTGTTGCTGCTAAATTTTTTCAATTAGGAAGTTTGTTTATCAAATAAAAGAGGTTTTGTTTGATTTTGACCGGTGATCAAACGGCAAAAAGGAACAAACAATTTTTTTTTTTTCGGAGTGTTCTTGAATTAATCATCGCCCAATCCCCTTTATATATATTCGGGAACCAATCGCTACAACCGGGCGTATGATTTTTATTTCATTCACATTACAAACAGATCGCTGTATACTGATTCCGAATTTATATGTAACGGTTAATATTTGATCTACGATGTGCAGCGCCGTTTGTAGATTCATGTCTGCGGTGGAGAGTGGCGCGCAAAAATGCCAAGCCGGACCTTTGGCCGCTTTTATTTGCGCCGGGAAACGCAAACCGCGAGAGGATTAAAATCAAACAGAGAAATGATAATGAAACGGAGATCTTGCTATAACGGTATCAATTATTCATAACGGAAAAGGGCTCTGCGGTGGTCGTTGCGGCCGTACACCCAATGGTTATATTTTCGCGGATGGAAATCAATTAATTACCCGCCGCGCCATCTGCGTCAAGTGCCTGGGACCATTCATCATCGTACAAAACTGGGTCGTTGTAAAAAAAAAATATTAAATTTCCGGGTGTTTGCGAAAAAAAAAAAATAAATAATAAACTTTGTCCCATCCTCAGTCGAGTGACATCTAACCTAATTTTTTTTTCTAGACAAATAAATATCATATATATATATGTATCACACAGCTGTAGATGTCACACACTAAAGTGTCACTTACCTATAGATGTCACACATCTATAGATGACACACACTTATGTGTCACACATCTATAGATGACATATGACTACGTGTCACACATCGTCAGATGTCATATACCTACATGTCACACCTATAGATGTCACAAACTTATGTGTCAGATATCTATAGATATCACACACCTATAGATTTGAGAAACCTCTAAATGTCACACATCGTCAGATGTCATATACCTACATGTCACACCTATAGATGTTACACACTTATGTGTCAGATATCTATAGATAACACACACCTATAGATATCACACATCAATATATTACCCATCTATAGATGTCACACACCTATAGATTTGAGTAACCTCTAAATGTCACACAACTATGGATGTCACTCACGTATGTATCAAACTTACATGTAAATCTTGTAATATAAATTTTATAATAACAAAATGAAATTGAAATTGACCTAAAAGAAATCGTCCCACAGTTGGGTGACACGAAAACTGAAATTTTCGTTTGCAGTTTTGGGAAGAGGATTTGAAAAGTTTAGATAGGAAAAAGAGATGGGAAAAAGTGATCCCGGAAAAGGAAAGAAGAAAGGAATAAGAAAGCGCGCAAAAGTGAACGATGGTTCTGTTTTCAGAGGAAATCACTTGGACGTTTCCGTCGGTGTGATAAAACATTGACAAACGATGACGAGCGAATAAAAAAGTCAACTGTCGCCGCAAGTTTTCAATCGACTCCAACCGGCCGAGTCAATTTGACGTCTTTGTCCGACTGGAAGGCGCGCATTATTCGCCCCACGCCCATTCACTCCGCGGAACCTTTTTGACCATTCATTACAACTACACCCGGAGCTGTGAATAATTTGCACAGCTTTCATGAAAGTTCGATCGATTTTCTCCCGGGCGATTCGATTTCCGCGGGGTGACCAAACTTTGTTCGCTAATCTGTTAGAACCGACTGGCGCAACCTACTTTAAAATACTCCAACTGACGATTGATTTCCGTTGATTGCAGCCGGGATAGGCTTATGTCTTGAGACCATTTATGAATCACAATTTTTTTTTACCAACAGTCCACGTTCCACGATTCAATCTTGCAAAAATTAGTTTATTATTTCAATTAATTCATTTTTTTTTCAATAGTTTGATACAATTTCTTACGTAATTTTCCAGGTGTGTTTTTCAATGAAAAATCGAACTTTCTCTACTATTATCATTAGTCGCAATTATTTTTGTACAATCGAAAACAATAATTTATTATCATTATTATTATTTTATGAGATTTTTTTTGTTCTTTTTTTTGGAAAATCATTTTGTAGAAAAATTTATGCTATCGTGAGACTTTTCTGTAGTATTTCAATTTTTGAAACTTTTTTGGTACGTTCATTTTGTGAAATCTAATTTTATATTCGAACAATAATTTATTATCATTATTATTATTTTGTCAGATTTTTATCGGTTTTTTTTTTTTTTTGGAAAAATTATTTTGTAGAAAAATTTATGCTATCGTGAGACTTTTCTGTAGTGTTTCAATTTTTGAAACTTTTTTGGCATGTTCATTTTGTAAAATTTTGTGTAATTTTATATTTGAATTGATTAATTATTTCAACAATTTGATGAATCTTCAAACGTAATTTTGTAGTTTTTCTTTTCAATAAAAAATTTAACTTTCTCTGAGATCGTAGTACCTGTTATCAACAGTTACAATTCATCATTTTGTTTGAAATTTATATAAACAATACGAAAATTTCATATAATTTATTTTTATTTGTTTATATATAATTTTGTTAGATGAATTAATAAATAGAAATGTAGATAATAGGTGTAGCTGTCGATAATGGGTACAATTACCTAACAGTTATTGTTATTATTTTACCTCAGCCTGTAAAAAACCTTTTACAGAATTGGCTGTCAGATTCTGGCATGATCTTCCAAACTATATTCCCACAGCGTGGGAAATTATTATTCTTTCAAAAAATTATTCTAGTAGCACTTTTTGCAAATTCGAAATTCAGTCTGGATGCTTTTTAATATTAAACTTTTGCACCTCGATTTATTTAAAAATTCGGAAAATTTATTTTACACTTTCAACTTTTTTTTTGGTTTTTTGTAAAAAGTATGTTCTCATTGCATAGACCCATTTAGTTTCAAAATTTTTGATGTTTTCCTCGATTGAATGAGCTTGCAGGCTTTTATGGGAACGGGAATTTTAACAAATCAAATACATTTTCTGCTTTAAAACGCAAGAGCCAGTGTACTTCAAAACATTTCCTCAGGTGCAATAAAATGTGCCACGAAATTGCTGTACAGACGCCAAAGGAAGGCATAAAAGACGTTGGCTCTATAGCAGTTGCCAGATTGATGTGTTTGGGAGACATAAAAAAGATTTTCTAATGTCCAACATAGTCGCTCTTAACGAATAATTAAATCAACAATAAACTTAACTTGTACCAACGCCGTCGTAATTTTCATTTAAATTTGTCCTCTGCAAAACACTTTCAAAAGTGACAAAAAGTTTAAGGGACACAAAAGTTGAAGTTTTAATTTCAACAAATTTCCACATTTTTTTGCAATCAAAAAAGTTTGTTCAAATTCTTTCAATCTCAAAAGTTTTTTTTTCAATCATTCATGTTTTTCCAATTTGTTTGCAAACTTTTCAAATGAAATTTGTTTACATTGAAAAAATCGTTGGAAAAATTGTAAGATCGATATGTTTTTGCTCCGAATCATTGCGTCATTGAAAAAGAAAAAAAACACACACACACAAAGTGAAAAAAAGAAGAAAAAATCCTAATCTTGCAATAGCATTTCAAACACGCTTTTAATACGCTCGTTATAATTATGGCATCAGTTTAAAAGCGGCAACTTTCTTTGTGAGATGAAATTCTATCGTTTTCATGCACCTTTTATTGACGCAATATGTCACGCGCTCTTCCCGCAGATGTATTTTCTTGTCTAATAACAAGCTCGAGCTGCGAAATTCGATTACGACAGCCATGAGCGTCACGACGAATCTTCATATTGGAACAAAACGGCTAATCGTTTCGGGCATCCAAATGTGTACATTATGCAAGAATGCGCTCTTGTTCATGCTACGCGTGGTACAAATAAAACGCCAGACGATGCTTTTCTTTCGCCTCGTTAGAAATCATGCGACGGGCCGGTGTATTAAGAATTCCGTCCGCACGAATTAATAAAATACAATTGTTTCAATTATTCTCAAACGTTAATGCTTCCGTTCAAAAATTAGCCAGATTTCGGCAAATTTATCATTTTAGATTATTTATTTTCAAATTACAATTTTAAATTCGTCCATTGATTATAGTTTTATACCATTAATTAATAAGAGTCGTTTTATTATTACGTTATTATCAATTTTCAATTAAAATTATATTCGCTGGTGACATTTTTTTGTGCAAATTTCACAATTTAAATTTGTGGAAAAAATCAAAACTCCTGTTCTGTAAATAAATATCAGTGTTAGTTCAAAATTATTGTATCAATTTTTTTTTTTTTATCAAAATTCTTTATTGTTTAGTTTAGGGAATAATTTAGTTGTGTTGTGTTCAACCGAAAAATATGAACGTGAGAATATTTTGTAAGTTTTTCAAAATTATTGTTATCGACTCATTGTTGTGGGTTGAAAATCAAAAATTGATAAACGACTGACGAATATGCCAAAACGAATGGGTCGTTTTTAAAACAACTTTCACAAGTTAACAAACGACTCAATCGTTTGTTTTTCTCAGTTTTTATCTCATACGATTCAATCACCGCATGCAAACATTTTTCTGTATAGATTTTCTGTTTGACCAACTATAAACATTGCAACTAAAAACATATTAGGTTAGTTGACAATGTCGAATTTTTATATTCAAAGAACAAACAAAACATGACATGACATAAAAAAAAACACTGACGAAAATATATATATTTAAATATAATTCTTAGTTTTATTTTTTATATTAAAAATATATTCATCACATAAATATTTCAAAATATATTTTACATATGTGTTCTACATATAACTCATTTATTTATAAATTATTTCTATAGTGACAACAAATTATATGAATAAAATATAAAATTAATATTATTTATATTGAGAAAATATATTATATTTCTGAAATTGAATTTCGAACTTTCGTTCGTTCAATACAACATTATATATTATTATTTATAAAATTTAAATTTCCATTGAATCTATGCAACAATAATTTCTGTTAATAATCAATGTTAAAATTAATTTTAAATTAAAATAATATTCTCCGGTGGTATATTTTTGACTCCCTACGGACCGATCATTGCGGACAGAGAGCAGCGCCCAGGTTAACATTGGAAACAAAACCGAAAGGCCGACTAATGAAAATTAAAATACGTTAATCTCAAAAACAACACCTTGGTCCTCTGCAGGCTGTGTCCGTTCCCCTCGTGCAACTTATCACGCAACCGACCAAGATGTAATTACGCGATCTCTCCTTTTCCTCGTCTCCCCTTTGCTGTTTCGCCATGAAAGGGCCCCGTAATTCGGTTATATGTTTAATTAACGCCGCGCTCTAGCAATTTAATCTCAAGAATCCAATGTACAGGCACGCGTTTCTCAAAGCCGGTACAAACCTTTGATGTGAGGAGTTTTACAAAGCGCCAGAGAAAAAAACATCTTTCCGTTACTCGATCAAGCACAACTCGTATACAAAACTTTTCTGGACCGAACTTTTGCACAACTTTTTAACGTCCAATGAAAAATGAATACTGATCAGTATACCATTCGCCAAAGCCCGTGTGCGAATATATCTATGTTCATTATTTGGATATAGACAAATTTGTTTGAAAGAAAATGCGAAGCTTATAAATAACATGTACGAACATTAATTAATTGAAAAGTGTAGTTGGAAATGGAATGTTTGATTGATATTGGACTGGCTCGTATTTTTTATTCAATATTGTGCGATTCGTCGATAAATCAATTAGCAAATGAAATATGCATACCGCCTGACCATGGACAATTTGAGATACAAAGCGAAAGTCAAATATATACTTATTAATTTCTGTATCCACAAGTTTGTTTACTTCGGACTCATTTTCACTGTGATTCGAATAAACATAATATCGTTACAAACGTACTACTACATTTGATTTTAACTTTACGCGTCATTTTTTTTTAATTATAAAAGCAAATTTTATCAGACGGGTGTATATATTTGCAATCGAAGGTTCCTGGGTCGTAATATATGAAAGGGAATGTCATTAAATGCTGCCCAATTAAGTACTCTATGGTTCTATATGGTTCAATCACTCCTGCAGAGACGGACATTTGAAACTTATACACACAAAATTATTCCATTTTCTAAAACAAAACCAAAACTAATGATGCTGAGATTCATTTAGCGAAAAACATAACATATACGTAAACACAACAGTTTTATAATAAAATTTACAATCAAACAAAAATATCAACTCAATAATTTACAGGATAAAAAATAAATATAACTTATTTTTATCACATTTATACACATGCAATATAAACAAATCCATATTTTTCATATAAAAAATGGAGTAGACAAATGGAGTGTAATCAATCATATCTTTAATGGAACTCTACAAAAACAAACATCCACAAATCTACGGAATAAAACATTAAAACATTTCTATAAAAAAAAAAAATTAATTTCCACAATCATTTCGCACGTACCTAAACAGACACATGCAAGTTCAAAAACTCACATTTCCAAAAAACAAAAAAAACAAAAAAAACAAATACAAAATATAAAACTTGTATTTATATTTATTCACATTTTATTTATATAAATGATCGTCACTTTAGAGAAGATTTATCAATGACTCATATGAAGAATATATATATAAATATATTGTAAATATATAAAATATACTCTAAATATATTTTTGTCCATGTAGGATCGTTTACACAAACTCTCCACACTAAAATTACACAACCATGTTGATAAAAACACAATCTGACATGTACAAATTCGACACAATTAGTATGAAAAGTTATCTTTGTTTACAAAAATGATTTGAGGTCAGGAGGCAACAAAACAATGGTTTCCACAAACAAAAAATACATTAGGATATTCTTGAAACTTCAAAGAACATCTTGACATATTTTGTTTTCTGAAAACTATTGTTTTATTGCCTTCTGACCTCGGTTCATTTATGTAAACAAAACTAATCTTTCATCCCACCTTGAACGTACATGTTTTTTCTTGTTTAACATATTATGACAACATAAACATTACCAACCGGTCAAACTGAAAATAACTAAACAACATAATTCAAAAACAAATGAACACATTGCTCACAGTAGACAAGTTTAGACAAGATTTTAATAACAAATATAACAACAAAATATAATATAAATAAATATTAATAACAAAAATAACAAAACAACATAATTCAAAAACAAATGAACACATTGCACACAAGTTTAGACAAGATTTTAATAACAAATCTAACAACAAAATATAATATAAATAAATAATCATAACAAAAATAACAAAACAACATAATTCAAAAACAAATGAACACATTGCACACAAGTTTAGACAAGATTTTAATAACAAATATAACAACAAAATATAATAATAACAAAAATTCCAGTCCTGGCGTACGTGGGATAACCTATGTTCCACATAGCCACTAAAGCCACTACTACTACATAATAACAAAAATAACAAAACAACATAATTCAAAAACAAATGAACACATTGCTCAGAGTAGACAAGTTGAGACAAGTTGAGACAAGATTTTCGAAAAAAACAAATCACGATATGAAATCAAGTATCATTCCCGACTCATTTGAACCGCGAGTCAAATTTGATTCGCTGTATCATCGTTCAGAAGGTACCGATAAAGTCTCATCGGCGATCGATCTGAGGGACCGCGCGAATCGCCCGGGAGAAAGTGTCTCGTGAAAATTTTATTACAACCGTAATGTTCGAAGTCAGAACGACGTCAGACACAGGGGTTCGCAGCGCATTACAGCGATGTTTACATGCGCTATTTACGACCGGTTCAGACAAAGACGAGTCGAGCGCGCGACAGGGCCGACTGTAAACAAATTGTTCGTGACGTAACTCTCGTCCGCGCGAGACATTTCTGTCGGCCGGTTTTTGCATACTGCGCGACCAATTGTGTGGCACCGGGAAATCACGTTTCCCTGAGCGATTTAATTAGAGCACAAGTCGCGCTGGTACTTGACATTCGCTGCACGACGGGACACGGATTGTTTTCAGCTGGTTTATGGATATTGCTCGCGCTCGGCTGAGAATTTCTTTGCCGAGCAAAAAAGGGACGTGAATTCCGTCGCTCTTTTGTTTTGCAAACCGATCCCGACTGGATCAAGGATAAATAATTTGTTTGTCATTTTTACCGACGCCGTTGAGCAACGTTAATTAAGTGGACTGTTCCGGGGGAACGAAAATTGCAGCTAATTATCATCTTTACGAAGAATTATTTTATGGGATGCTTTCTTTTGTTTTGCAATCCGGCCGCTCAAAGGGCACCTGAAGGCGCCGATCCTTTTCTCGTTGGCTAGACTCCATTAGTGCGAATTATCGGTGTAACATCATATTATTAATAAAAAAGAGAGGGAGTCGTTGTAATTAGTCCAAAACTCATTGTAATTACTCCGACATCGTCGAATTAGCTAAATTATATCCCTTGCACAATGATACTGGTTATACGACTCGCTAATAGCCCGGGCATAACAACGCTTTATCGTCTTCATTTTGTGATCTCAAATAAAAGTACAAAACTGCTTAAATATTGTTATCATTGTTATTACTATTATTATCATTTTTGGTGTTACCTCGGCAAAATTTAGTGTTAAACATTTTTTATGTAATAATTGCAATTGTGTAATATGACACCGAACCGACCTGAATTTTAGAAATATCGTCCGAGTGTGACGTGAATTCAAAGTAGTTTATTATATAAAAAAAATAATTCATAGTTTTAATTAGATTTCAGGCAAACAATATTATAATATTTCTTGAATTTTAGAATGAGAACTGATGATTGAAATTCTAATTAATTTATCTTTGCATCGCTCCGGGGTTACATGTGAGCTTCAACGGGAATTTTTTTTTTTTTTTTTTTTTTTGTAGACAGGTTAATCCAATTGAAGATATTTGAATTATTTACAATGAAAACAAGTTAGTATTAATGAAAATTGAAATTCCAAATGAAAATTGTAAATTGACGAGATATCCGAAATACATGAATGAATAAGTAACGTGTATTAATTGTTTTTTTGATTATTTTTTTTGTAACATTTGGAAGACTCCAAGGAATACATTTCTGCATTGGTTTTTTGATGCGATTCGTGTATGTCTACATGATTAAAGGACAAACAGACAAGCATAATGAAAGATTTCTGTTTGTTTTTAATTTTTACACCGAGAGGAATGAGTTTGCTAATAAAAATTGTAAACAAACGTTATTGCCGAATTAATATCAAAATTTGAGATAAAATATGAATTAATTATACCGCCGGAGTGAGTAGAGTAACGTGCAGCTATTAATAATGGAAATAAAAAAAAAGTGAATGGAACGAAATATAATGTAATGCATCTAAATTTGGTGTGTTTCAATGTTGAAATTCGATGATTCAACTAATTATTTAAATTGATATGTTTACATAGTTAATATCGTTTAAATTGTTAATCTGAAACGTACCACGCTTTGAAAGAGCAGTAAAAAGTACATAAAAACTTGTAACTCATTTCAGTCATTTTTTTTACCTCTTTTCTCCTGACATAAAAATTTCTTAATATTTTCATATATTGTGAGATCAAACAGATGTCATTAAAATCATCACGCCATACCGAACAATATTCTAAATCAACCGATCGTGCTAATAAATTTGAATCGATTTACCTGATTATCAACGTAATCCTGATTTTCATCATGGCCATTTTCTAAAGGAGGGCCATAATTATTCGTTACAGCCCCGAAATTTCCATTATTATTGCTTCCAGCGTAATTACCAGGTACACCGTATTGGTTGTTTAGAGGGGGTTCACAAAGTATCCTTCCAACCGTAAACACCAGCAACAGCGCGACCTATAAAATACAACAAATTTGCTCAGAATAAATTCTTCAAATTCTTACAAACTGTACTTGAAAAGACATCATTTTCCAAGTCCATGACTGATGATCAAGACACCAAAACTGTATAAAAATACATATTTTAATTTCATTTTTGCATTCTCTTCGGAAACTTGAACGAAAACAAATTTAATTGAATGAAACTTTGGGAAACTGAAAAAGAAAGGACGAACAAAATTGGTTGTAGTTGAAGACACTTGTTTTTACTGTGTACTGTGACCTCGAATCGTCCATAAAAGATTCAACGATTTTGCTTTACGATTGACAATTTGGGGAGCTTAGTTCCGTCATGCGATGCTCGACGAGATGATCACAAGCGAGATGGCATCTTAGAGGATGTTGACAGAAGACGCACGTATAATGGCAATGGCGGAGAGACAATTTTTTCAACGAGCGAACGGTAACAATAAAGTAAAACTGCCAAAATGGGTGACTTTCGAATGCAAACAGACGTAACGAGACAACGCGTGTCTAATGGAAGAGCAAATACAGTCGTCGTTACGAGCAGCAGTCCGTCAAATAATAGGCCGCAGTTGTAATGGGACCCAGAGAACTCCGAGACAGAGAGCATTCTGTAGGCGCTCGTGCATTAATGCTGTTTGGTAAATCAAGATTTAATCATTGTAATTATCCGTGACCATCGGATGTAGTTACGCTGAATTAGCTAAACCTTGACGGTTACGCACTAAGGCAGAGCCACTTTTTCCTTTCGGGGTTCTGCATCAACGATTTTATGCTAACTTTTTTTACTGATTTGACAAAAATAGCACGCGACACATATTTTTGTTGGGCCATTTTTTTCTGCAACACTTTTCCACAAACAAATTTCTGTTGGGCCAAAATTTTTTTTCTGTTCCAATCGTCCACAAACTAATGTTTCTTGGTCTAATTGTTTTTTTTTTTGTTTCAGTCGTCTACGAATTAATTTTTGATGGTCCAATTTTTTTTTCTTGTTCCAATCGTCCACAAACAAATTTTTCTTGGTCTAATCGTTTTACTTTGTTTTAGTCGACTGCAATTTAATTTTCGTTGGTCCAATTTTTTGTTGTCCCAGTCATCAATAAACAAATTACTGTTGAACCAAATTTTTTTTCTGTTGCAGTCGTCTACAACAAAATTTCTGTTATTCCAATTGTATTACTTTACAACAATGTTCACAACCGAATTTCTGTTGAGCCATTTGATTTTTATTGCAGTTATTCACAAATAAATTTCCAAAAAAAATTCGATCCAGCTGAATAATTTTTTGAATTATTTTTTGCAATTAATTTTCACAATGTTTTTTCGAAACGAAATAATAAATAAATTGGCCACAATTTTTTTCACTTCAAAGTATCGTTTCAGGTGCTGACGGTTCTAATTTGATTTATAAATGATACTCACCCCGAGTGGGAAGAGGTTTAGTTTGCCCGACAAAAGCACATGAAAAAGCCATTTGCTAGGAACAACAACGTAACGAAATTACAAGAAAAGTTGAATCAAACGAACGATCATGATAAACTCGTTACGTCGAATGGATTGAGCAAATAAGAAGAGCCCTCGGCATACATCCGTCTCGTCGCCGGGTTATTTACAAACAGAACATACGTATCCTTTGAATCTTGGATGAATAATTGTGTGCGTCTTCATCTGGCGTAACATTTTGGATCCACTGCACCGATAAATTCAAGTTAACACTGTCGTCAAGTTATCACAGAAAAAAAAGGTCAGCCCGAGTTGAATGTAATCGACACGACAAACTTGGGTAACAAAAGCACGATGTTTTCTTTGCCATCCCACTTGTTTTTTTTTTTTTTATTCTTAAGGGTGATTGTAATTTTTTGTTTACCTGTCGCGAAACCGTATCCATAATGGAGTGACGCATCGTCACTGGTAGAAATGGGCTGAAATGTAGCCAGAGCGGAAAGGCTCGCGCACTTATATAGTTTGTTTGCTCGAATGCGAGGAAACACGGGGTAGGAAGGATATTAAGACAGAATGTGCCGCAACGTTTGCATTCCGACGGGGGGAACCGCGATTCACACAGACGCGCGTCATGCGGAAAGCGCGCGCGTTTTATATTTGCTATTGTTAAGATTTTGGAGAATGGGTGACGAGCTCGGGTGATCCTCGCGGAGAAAGCCGCTGATTACTTCACCGCGTGGGATAATGCGCCGGTGTGTTTCCATCGAACAACTAATTAGGTAATTGAGCCTTAATTAGAGTACGCGTGAACCTTTAACCCGACCAGTCCGCGATTCAATTTCAACGTGAGCGTTTTCTTAGGACGACTCCGGGATTCCACTCGATCTAATACGTAGTTTTTTATCTAGATTGATAAAAAATGGTTAGAAGGTTGTAAAAAATGAATTGATCACTCAAAGTTACATTCTGTAGCATTTATAGACAAGCATTTCCATTTAACAGACATTGAAACTGTATCTTTGGAAATAATTAAACTGAATTTACAACATTTTCTATTAATCTTATAATCAGGAAGACTATATTGGATTTCACACAAACTCGAAGAAAATTTATTGAATTTTGAACGAATGTTTTTGTGAATCTGATAACATTAAAGTTGATGGTGTTATGTATCACACTGACCTATCAGATCTGAAGACTGAATCACACGGATTAAAAATGTCACACTGATTCAAGTGGTTTTTTCACAATAACTTAAATTTTGTTTGAATATAATATGAATACAGATTGTGATAAATAACAAATTTTATTTGAAAGTATCTCAAAAACAAATTTCATGTTATACACTATTTACATAAAGGAATGAATTAAGAGGATGTCCTAATCACACAAACTTGACAGTATTCAATAATGTTATAATCATTTATTTATTTATTTGAAATTAACGGGTGTACACCCTTAACAATCATATAATCATATAATTGATATTTCAGAAAAGTAATTTGGGATGAAAAATTTTGATTTTCACACAAACTTAAATAAAAATCACACAAACTTATTACATTCACATAAACTGAAAAAAACGTCGTACAATTTCAAATTGGATGATTACACTCATTCTTGAAAAATCGAAAAAATAAGATATTACGAAAGCTTGACCACAATTCACACAGACTTATTACTTTGGCTCAAAATATACAAAAATCTCATCGCAAGACTAAAATACAACAAACGAAAAATATCACACCAAATTTTATAATCGTGATAAAGCTCACACGTGAAAAAATTTTCTGAAAAAAGCTTCCACAGAAAAATCCCTTCTTACCCTTGACCCTTCTTCAAAACTATTGGGTCAAGTTAAAGTTCACAAGGTTACGACCTCAAACACTGCGGTCTTTTTATCCGGGTATATTTCGTTCCATTTGGCTCAAATATTTTTCGAGTTTCACATTTCACATCCTATTACATCTGGTTTTGCATAAAAGTGAACAAAAAAAAAAATATTTTCGACTAGCTCAGTCGAAGAGTTATAAGAGACAATTTACGTTTCAAAGAAGGATGTTTCTCATGTACAGGCAGATTATTTGCAACAAAGACAATATTTGGGACTACAAAGGCCAAGCGGCATTCAAATTCGACTTTGTCATTCATGACGCAACTGCTCTTCATTAAACGTCTAAATACACTATTTGCAACCTCGCTCAGTACACCATTGAAGCTCATTAGCTCATTTCTCAAACGCTGACGGAGCGAATATCGTCGGCGTTGCAAAAAAGTTGGCCGAAAAAAATGAACGAAAAAGCGAGTCGCGCCTTTCTCGCAGGAATGCTGATGCGATTTTGGTTTATTCCTCCTGGATGCTATAGTTACGCGTACACGATGTTGAGCAACTAGGAGTCACGTATTACACGTACGTATGTGCGCATCTGTATACGTGTCACGTCGCGTAAGAATATTGGAAGAGAGTATTATGCGACAGCGAAACGAATTTATTGTTGGTCCCAACCGAAAAAAAATTTTCCCCAGCCCTCGGAGTGGCTGCTTTTCAAAAATTGAAACAATCGAGTTCCACGTCGTCTAACCTTGTTTTCGACTTTTTGTTCAATGATTTTTGGGCTCGCTGCAAAATCACCGCTGTAACAAAACGATGAGTTTACTTTTGTAACTGATGCTCGCTCATGCAAATCATGAACAATTTTGTTAGTTGTTAAATTGCGCAATGAAAATAATTGTTGATAATTAATTACCAGCTGCCACTTGCGATTAGATGTTAACAATTAATTACACTCTACATCTTTAATTGCTCGCGTTCAAGTTGCAGTTCCAAGTGTAATTGCACACTGTTTCCGATGATTTGTGAGAATCAGAAAAAGACGAGCGGTTGTGTCACAATTGAAAAGTGTTTCAACAGCTTGAATTCATGTTTAAGAATTTGTTCAACACAAGTAGTCTAATTCCCTCCTGTTAATTGACACTCCTGTTAATTTGAAATTCATTTAAAAAACTGTTGACACTCACCGACGATGACAAAAAAAGAACAAGAAGACTTGCATAATTTTTAATGAATTTTTTCCCTCTCCAATGAAAACTTTTACAACAATTTTTTTTTTATTTCTAAGATTTCAATTTGGCTGAGTTCCTGCTGTGAGATAAAGATTTTTTCAAAAGTGAATTTACCATTGCATGTATGTCATTGTGTAAGTGGAGCATAAGTTAAAACGAGCCGAATTTTATGCAAGTTAGAGATACTATCTTTGCTATGAGAGATCGTGGGTTTGGTTTAGGGTGTTAAGTAAGTTCTTAACGTTATTTTAATTCCGTGCGATGGTTTTATCAGGCCGCTGGTGTTACGTATTGAAATTGTTACAGCAACCCCAATTAATTGTGGGACTAATTTTGCAAATGTATACAACACGTTTACAAATTAAAATTAATCAAATTACATCGTTCCTTTATCTCGACTTGTAGATAAACACGATGCTATTAAATCCGCCCATTATCATCAACTAAAAAAACAATCGCTCAAAAAATTTGCCTATTTCATCCAATTTTCACCCCGAAAAATAAACAGACTAAATTTTATATTTCACTTAATAGGCCGGACGGAAAAAAAAAGTGTTCAAAAGTTTTAAATACCGAGTGCAAATTAAAAGGTAATTATCTGATTTTAACAAGACCAGATGTTAAACTTCACTTAAATAGATTACTTGAATGAATTATGGCAAAATAGACGTTTGAATTAAGATTAATAATGCACTTGCATAAGCGAATCTTCTATGCATTATATTTGATCCCATTCGAAAGCGATCGTGAGGATTTGCTTGAGTGGTGAAAATCACGAATTTTAATTTGTATGATTTTCGTAACGTCATTACATAATTGAGACGGTTGATTGTGGCGGGGTTTCATTGATCGACCAACCAGCAGTTCTATTCATCAAAATTGCACATTCTTGTTCGCAAATTAAAAACGTAACGTTGCTCTTAAGAGAGAAAGAAAAAAAAAGGGGAAAATAATTTCTGTTCTAGCGAGACACTGCAATTGAAAATCTTTGAACTCGTTTGGTGTCCCTGATCGATCGAAGCTGACAAATTAACTCGCAAACATGATGTAAACGTGACAGCCGAACTTCTTGAATCAAAACTTGAAAGTGGCATTATTATTACAGTTGTGCAAACTCGCAGTTGGAAAATCAACAATGGCATTTTTCAAACTTCTGACCCCGCGACGTTAATTTTGCAGATTCTTTGAAAATTTGCAAAATTACGTGGCAAAGGGGAATTATGATAATTTTGTTATTTTAAATGAAGCCATTAGTATGATCTCATTTATATTTCAAAATGAGTTCTCAAACACGTTTCGATACTTTGAAAGTAACCTCACGATGTTTTAAGACGGAAAAATGTTAAAACCGAAACGGGTGCAAAGTCATCTCGATCCCTCTCGATATTAGTGCCGGGCAACGCATTTGGAAAAGCCTTAGCTAAGCCGGTCACGAAGCGAACTCTTTGACGTGGGTAATGCAATGTAACTTTGGTCCTTAACAAGTTAAGAAGTGTACCACTCGGGTTGCACAATTTCACAAGAAAACATTTACTTAAAGTTGTGGTTTCTCGCGTTTCGTTATGAACGCCTGCAGATCATCTGCGCTGGCGTGATGCTTCAAAGAAGAAACGAGTGTAAATCATGATCGAATTTAATATGTAGTAAGGCATTACAAAACGCTCTGAGAGATTGCCTGTTTGACACTGCAATCTCAAAACACTTCACTTCAACTTTCAGCATTCTTACATTAAAAATTTCGCACGCAATTTTCCAACGGTTGCTAAATAATTTGCGCTGATAAATAATACACTAATCTTGTTTTTCAAATGTGAAATGTGCCATTGTTTTTTTTTATTTCAAACACCTTACAAAATGTTTGCCTCTAAAGTGTTCCTCGGCTTATCTGTTTGTATTTGAATTGAATCGAGTTTTAACGTGCGGTAAATTCAAACAAATTTTGTTTAGATTACAATGACTATATGACATCGATAGATTTATAGAAGAAAGTGTTTCCATTTAAAAATAACTTCTCATTTCAAAACATTGTCTTTATTAAAATTAAGATAAGGTACAAGTAGATTCATAGGAACATTCAAGCTCCGCGTCCATTATAAACAAAAAACTTAATATTTACAGAAAAAAAAAGAAAAAACAAAATCGTTCCAAACAATAACCTTGGAACGAATTGTTCAAGCTCCATAGAGATCTGCGACCAACCGAGAATGTTCAACAAAGTTAAAAATGTTTTTGATTTTTGTTCGCAGCGAACCCGGAACCAACGTCGCTAATTACACAACCATCAAAACGTCGCGCAATTCAGCTCGTTATGGGAATCCAGCTATTTGGACTCGCTGAAATTTTCCCTCGCAGTTCTAGATTACGCAAATACTTTTGTTAGCGTCTCATCGTTCGTTTAGTGCTCCGCGCCATAGAATCAGACTGGCTAGATAAGATTTTTATCCGCCGCGACGCTGCCAGAAAAGCTTTTGCATTGATTAGATGCGAATTTTCGCGAGCAAAAACCCGCGCTTAATAGACGGGCTTCTGTCCTAAATCGAAACAAAGAATGCAAAAATGTTTTCAGCCTGATTAGAATACGTTAAATTATCTTTCCGCAACATTGAACGAGTAATAAATAAATTAAAAGATTCATGGAACAAAAACAGCCTAAATACTTGAAACTCAAAGTCTTAAATGAAAATTCATATGGCGCCATCTATATCCCTGGTTAAAGTCAAATAATTGATTTGAACATTTCATAATTGATGCCTCAATTATGAAAATCAATTCATAACTGTTTTGTTTATTTAAATTATTTTTTTCAGTTAGGACCGCGAAAGTATCAATTCATAATACAATTTTAGATTATGCATTTATAATTTTTTGAAATCACTGAAAATTCATAATTGTTTCATAGAACTCATAATCCAAAGTTGATGTATTATAAAATGACACTTACGCAGTCCTACCCCCCCCCCAAATTAAAACAATTGAATTAAACAAAAAAATTATTAATTGATTTTCATAATTGAGGCACCAATTATGAAATGTTAAAATCAATTATTTTACTTTAACCAGGATAAGTCTCATAATTGGTTCCATTAATAGATTCCATATAATTATTCATGTTTCACAAATGGTCCATTCAAGTTACATTTTTTTTTATAAATGTAACATATACGAAGCCATATAAAAATTTTCATTTCGGTACGTCATTCAATCACACAACACTACATGTGTGTGTGGACCAATAAAATTAGGCAAAATATTCTCTGTCTTTCAATTAGAATGAATCAGCGATAGTGATACGTGCTGTCTATTGGCTTTCCAACTTTGAGGTTATGTACGGGGCGCCAGTGGCGCCACCAGCAAGTGGGCCACCAAACTCGTTTTTGTCCTTTTGGTATCACTGTTTAACTTTCATACGGTGCAAACAATTCTGCACGTTTCGTCGCCTCCAGTTGGTCCCGAAAATCTTGATCAAACTTCAGCATCTCCATCTCCATTTCCTTCTCCTTCTGACGCTTGTGGAGTTCGTTTTTGTACGACACGCTGGCGTAATATCCCTTGTTGTCCGCGTGGTAGTTGACATTCTGCACTCTTCCGTCCGGCAGCAACACGTGGTAGCGTCCGTCGGTGAGCTCGCCATCGCGTTCCTCCTCGTGTCCGAAGTCGTTTCCTGATGCGTGATCGGTGACCCGGTATCCGAACTTGTACTTGCCCCCATAGTGTTTCTGAAACCAGAACAAAAGCTTGATCGGTGACGACGAAATTAGCGGCTGTTTCGGACACCTCTTTCAATGATGTCGATAATTTGAAATTGCATGTTGCAGCGGGACCGTCGAACGATTCGATAACTCTACTCACGTTTCCGGTTGACATGTAAGCCGGCAGGCCGTAGTAGTTTATAGGCATGGTGAATTCGTACGCGGGTTTGCGAACCTCAATCGTGTCAAAGTCAGTCGGCGAATTGGCCGCTTCATTGGGAACAATTTTGTAATTAGAACTGGCATCGAACGACGGCTGGGCAGATGGCGTCACTGGTTCTGTCGGAACGTTTGTCTCGAAGCTCTCCACAGAAGACTCTGTGATGGGGATAACCGACTCTGCAAAACAATTTGTTTTCATTGTTAATCAAAGACATTTGAAAAAAAAAAGATTAAAGTATACATGCAAATTAACGCTATAAATAAACATTCTGCAAAAAAAAAGTAATAAAAAAATCACAGACCTGCTCTAATTTGTTTCTAAATTGACTTTCATATTTCTTCATTTGCAAATATACCAATGAAATATAACGAAATATAAAATGTAATAATTTTTATAGGTTTCATTGTGTTTACTTTTTTAATTTCATTTATAACATGTAGACATATTTTTAATTTATATTTTATTTTCTCTTTTGCAGACGACCCTTGGACTTGTGACTCTAAGCACCATTTTGGAGCTTCTTATCCCCAGAACAGCGCAAAATTTTATCTCCAAAAGCACTTGAGCGATTAATTAATAAATAAGCATAGTTAAGCAAAAACAAGTGGTCCCAACGTACCATAATTAGCGTGATTGATTGGTGCTTTTGGCTGTTCCTTGAAGCCCTGAGAAGGAAAGCTTGGGGGATTCTGGTACATTAGCGTAAGTGGCAGCGGTTTTTCTTCGGTAATCGTGAGTGGAGCTTGGAAAGTAACGTCAGATGGTCCAAACGAAAAGGGGATGGGGTTCCCGTAGATCACCTTAGGAGGCAGCACCGCCACGTGGGACGGGGGCACTCGCTGGAAGTTCGTCTTGTCCTTCAACTCCACCAGTTTCTCTTCATATGGAGTGATCAGGGGTAGTTTCATAAAAGCACTTTCTGGTAGACTGTAGACTGGAAATATAACAATTATTAATAATTCAATTAGGTGGATTGGGTCTCTTTTTTTTCGGTTATACATCTGGTGGCGCAGAATCTTATCTCAAAATTTATCTCAATTTTTTCAGTAAAATATATACAGATGTGTAATAATTCTATGTAATTCTTCTGATATTTTTCAAATAAAAAATTTGCATCATTTGTTGCAATGATAACCAAGCATTTTTTAAAACATTTACATGTAATGCATGTAAATCCACCTCCTCAATTTGGAAAAATTCATAAATCATTTACATTCAATATTCACAAACCGAATATTTGTTCAAGTTCACGAACCCGTCAGAAAAACAGTGTTTCGGTTTCTTCAAAACAAACAAAATTTTTAATACCAGAATCACAATGTACATAAATAATGCAATCATGTAGAGAAATTAAATTTGCACAAATCTGTCATACAGCATTCATGTCAAGTTTACCATACAATTTTCATGAATCATTTTACATTCAATATTCACAAAACAAATGTTTGATAACATTCATAAATGAAACAAAAAAAAACAATCTCTTTACACATGAATCAGATTTATCTAAATAATGCAGAATCATTGAATCACTGAAAAAAGGAAATCTCTCAAAAGGACCTTACTATTTTTGTCAGTGTATTCCTTCTGCGAGGATGGTGCATAATTTTGGACATCATATTTCAAAGGCGCTTGTGTGGTCGGTGGTCCATACTTCAGAGGACCTTGTGTGGGAGGTGGTCCATACCGTTGGGGTTGGCCATACTTATTGGCTGGCTGGCCATAATTTTTCGTCGGTGGTCCATACTTAACTGGCCTCTGCGAAGCCCTCTGTGGTGGTCCATACCGTGGTCCATGTCCCCTCCTCGGTCTGACGGCCTTGGACTTGGGGCCGGGTCGACGTTTCATAATTTTTCCGTACGTTCCAAGCTCCAACCCCCTGGCGGATCTTGAACTTTCTTCGGCCTCCCCCTCCCCTTCGTCCAGCTCTTGATCACTTCCGGTGGTTTGCGGATCGTTCGAATTGTCGTCTTCCGGTAACGACATCACAATTGCTTCGCTTTGTTTGTTCTTATCACTTGGGCTCTCGGTTGTTGGCGAAACCATCTCTTGCGGGGGAGACTCGTTAGCCGGCTGTTGATTAGAATCCGAACTCCTTGGCAGCGCCATTATTCCCTGGCTGAAGAACGAGACGACCAACACCGTCACCTGAAATCGAAACCACTGATTGTTAAATTACGACCTCGCGCCCGGATTAGAGCAATGTTTCATAACATTTTCAACGGTTTATCGATTGCGATGGGTCTGAAATCCTCGCAGCCACTCGAGGGCATTGAAAAATGAGAGCGACGTCGAGCGATCGGATCCTATTCAGCGATGCGATAATCGGTGCATAATTGAAGCGGGAAGCGCTTTTAAATTGGAAATGCGCGGAACTTGACGGACCATTAGTACAACCCTGTTAAGCAGCTCGGCTATAAAAAATTCAATCTCGCTGTGACTTCGGTGAAGGGTTTGGCGTGTCTTTTCTGGATTAAGCTCATTATAAAGGACTGTTATAGAGGTCCAGATTTTCGGACCGGCGCGCAATTCCCCGACGTCATTTTTTTGACTTTGACGTCCATCTTCCGGCTTGGTTGTCATTAACGCTCTCATAATTTTTGTATGTTGAAATTTTTTTTTTTCAGCGAAACAAAAAATAAATGTAAAAATTAAAAGTCATTTATCTTACTTTTATCATAATTTGAACGACGTGAACCGGACTTGATTAGTGGTATTCAGACAAACAACATTTTTATATCAGTTTTAATTAACCAACTTGGTTATAATTTTGTATGTTTGTAGATCTTGCAAGCCCTGTACTTTTATAACTTTCAGAGAAAAATTCTTTCAATATTAACTTTACCTTTGCAAACAATCATTCTGGATCGTAGAAAGGCCTTCATTTATGCAATACCTTGGAAGAGCAAGTGTGAAACATTGCATGCGCGCAGGGGCACGATTTTTCATGATTTTGAAATTGCCATTGGAATTAAAATGTCGAGAACGAAATAGTTTTTTTTTCTTTTATAAAATTCGATTATAAAATAAAGAAGAAAAAGTTTTCTGATGTATAATTATAAAGAGAAAAAAAAGATATCACAAAAAATAAAAAGATGAATAACATCGGAGCTTTGATGGAGTTTGACAATTTTTCTGGATATAGAAAAGAAGCCGGCGAACTTATTGACGCAAAAACACCAAATTCAAGATATGCTGTCAAACGTTCAAATCTTCTAGTTTCATTTTTTTATTGATATTTATATTATATAATTTTTTTATTTAATACCTTTTTTGTTTTTCATTTCCGCACTGATTTTTATTTTTAATTTAAAAGATTGATAAAATGATAAAATATGTTTAAAAATTTGTACAAAAAACTTTATGCATCTTTGAGGCGTATTACAATTTGATTGTATTTATTAAAATTTTTGTCTTCAAAGGCGCATAATGTTTAATAAACAATTTTTAAATATCAGAAAAAAGTTCAAATTCGCCAAATTCTTATATCAAAAGAAAATGAAAAACAAAATAATTACTCTCTAATTCTTAAGAAATGTCGTTCATTTACACTTTTTGTATTCATAAAACTTGTTTTTCATTTTTGTATTAATAAGAATTCGGCAAATTCGATCTGTTTTTCTGTTATTAAAAAACTTACGTTTCTGAAAACGCGTCGAAAATAAAAAAAATTGCAGTGTTTGCGCCTTTGAAACTGGAATCGCAACATTCCGTTCGGAGATATACAGTCGATGGCGTCAAGTTTTGATGCATCGCGGTCGAGCAATGTATTTCGCGCTAGCAAATTATTCGACAGGTGATTCCTCCATCTATTCCAACTAAGAGTTTTATATCTGCCTTCAATATGATTCGCCGTAAAACGAGTTTCCGAAACTTTAATAAACGTAAACTTCATCAGTCAATAAATTTCTCCGACGGTCGCGCGCGCGCCACTGTGCCTGCCGACTTCGCGCTTTTTACTCCACCTAACCGCACTCAGTTCGTCAAAAAAAGTTTTATTGAAGAATTTCACTTATCAAAACTTGTACGAAGAAATAATTTTCGCTCTCTGTTTAATAACTTTTCTTCATATCTTGGCAATATAAAAAAAAAACTATTTGAACCAACATTTCTTTTTCTTTTTTACCATTAAGAACAAATAAGTAATATGAATAAATTATAAATTAAGAAAGTTTGGTATTTAATTTTTATCTTGGTTGTAATAAATTATGTAAATTTATATAATTATGATAATATTTGTTATTTCCCTAGTAAAAAAAGATCATATATTGTCTATATATTATCAATAGATTGACAATATATTGATAATATATTTATCATATATTTTTTAATATTTTATTAAATTTTTTATTATTATTATTATTTTTATTATTATTTTTATTATTTAATATTTATTTGATCAATTTTTGTATTTTATATCAAAATATATCAAAATTATATCAAAATAATATATTGACCATATATTTTTTTATATTTTTCATATATGGACTGTATATTGGCAATATATTAGCAATTTTCTAAAAAAATCAATATATGGTCAATATATGATTTTTCAAATAATATATTGTCAATATATGTTTATGTATGGACAATATATGATCCTTTTCACTAGGGTTGATATAAATTTTGAATTGGAAAAAAAGAAAATGATCATTACCAGGTTGGGTATCGCCAACCTCGCCACCAATATTGTTAACAGAGGGAAGTACAGGT
>JAAMPD010000844.1:0-35134 GCA_025266255.1 Trissolcus basalis
GAATAAAATATCAATAAAATAAAAAAGTCAAGAAAAGTGTCACTTTTTTTATAATAATATAATAAATCATTTATGTCGAGTTTTTTGTCATTAATTTACAGGGAAAAAGTGGAAATTATTCAAATAAATGTTGCCATTCAAAATCGTAAATGCTCATATAATGATCAAATACCACTTGGAAATGTAACTCCTACTTGTACTAATATAAGCTCACTTTTTATTTTGCTTGTGAAACGAACGTTTAAAAGTGTATACCGATGAGAAAGTAACACAAATATTGCATCCAAATGCAGTATCTAAATCTTGCGGACTAGTACGTATTTATCGTGTCGTTAATAAGCCGGTTCATTTATCTAGATGGAAATAGCGCCAATTTTTAGCTAGCGCAAATTTGCACTTGAGTGACCTTTGAGGGTTAATACTCTTTTGCAAAATCATCTTTTCATCCATTTATCGAACATTTTAATTTTCATCCCTAAAGAAATTTTATTTTTTAAATGAATATTTTTGATAAGATTTTTACTAATTTATATTTTTAAATGGTATTTATTATATTTATAATTAATATAAATTTTATAACATTATTCTAATGATTACATATAAATTATATTTATATAAACATAAATGATATTTTTTATCAATTTTGAATCTTATAGAAACATAGATAGTTTTATTTTGACATTATTATTTATTAACATTTTATTCAATGTTCAATAAAGGTAGTAATTTGATTTTTACTTAAATTTCCAGATACGAATGCTGTGTTATTGTATTGAAATAAAATTGTACTTTGTTTCGCTAAATAAAAATCTCACTGGGAAAAGATCATAAAATAAAATCAGGTAAACGGGACATCATACATCACGATTAATTCACCTTCAGAAGAAACAAGAATTGTGAAATTAAGATAATTGAATTGTTATAGAAAAATGAAAGAAAAAATTGTTTTGCATAACTGAATTAGGTCGCAAATAACGGTCTGAATAAATCAACATTTTTTCGCTGATAATTCCCAAGAAAAATGAACACAACCCGGACCTCTTTTTTCTTCGCTCTCTTTCAAAGTTCAATGTCAAAAAGTGTATCAACAATATTTTAATTTTTCGTTCGTATACTTTTTCCTGTTGTCATTTCCTGGTAACATTCGTAAACAACTTTTCATTCTTTTTTGTTCAAAAGTTATGCATGGTAAAAAATTAATTAGAATGAATGAAAATGAAATGAGAATAAACAAGGAGGGAATTATAAATAAGAATGGAAAATAAAAGGGAATAACAATTGCACAAGCACGCGTAAATAAATGAAAATTAATTGAAATTGTCGGCTCCAATTTTGTGTACTTTTCACATTTAAAGACGTTTTAATATTCAACTTGGCGTTTGGCTTTTATTCCTTCCTTTGCCTTTACATAATTATATTTACAGGCTCAGTTTGACATTTGAACACATCACGTCTTTCGTTACCGATAAATTCACTTCAAAATCACAGGCTGTTTCTAGTCAGGTCACGTGGTAAAAGTGACGTTTACAAGTGCAGGATTTAAATGTACACATTTCTTTTATTTGTTTGCACTTCTTCAACTCGGAACAATAAGGAAAAAGGGGAGTCGAAAGAAAGGAAAGAAAAAAAAGAAAGAAAGACATAAAGGAGGAATCAGCGGGCATTCCTTGGTCACGGCTTTTTTTACGTCACGAGTTCAAATCTCGGTCAGCGCCCTTTTTTCTCTCCTTGTCCTTTTAATTGTTCGATAATTGGAATTTTGTTCGCAAGCAAGTTGAATTCCTGCGGTCATTTCAAAATCGTGGACAAAAAGTATGCAGACAAAACCCAAATGATTCTCGCTTTTTTATCCGCAAATAATGATCGTCTGGAAATTTTTATTGCGAAGGACCAATGCATTCCAAATGAATTTTACAAGCTGGAATTCAATGACGCTCCAAAAAGGATGCGAATTGACAACCAACTACACACTTTTCACATAAACTTGGTTTCATTTTACACTATGTTTTTTTGTCCTTTTTCTTATTCTTATTTTTTTTTTCAAAATGGACAAAAAATTTTATAATAATAATAATATTAAGGGAATATACACTTGGAACGGTCGAATTCTTAGCTAAATTCAAAGAGAGATTATTAAAAATGTGTAATCCAAAATTTATGATGAAATATACTTGTTTTAAACAAATTTCAAAGAATGTTTTAGGATACCATAAAATTAATTTTTCTTATAAACAATGAGTTTCCAATAATTTGATTAAACACAAATTTTTCTTTTGTTTTGATAAAAAATCAAAATTTCAAAGTGGTAATCAAAGTGAAGCACAAAAATAACAATAATTGAATTATTTATTACAATAACAAAATGGCGACGTTAAACAAAAATCATGTAATTTTGTTGACAAAATTTCTACATTATTTTGTTTATAACTTTGTCATAAATTACAAAATCAACAAAGTCTTTATTCAAGCGCTTCTGTAAATGTAATTTGGAATAACCCTGGAAGTTTGAAAAAAAAAATCGGTCCAGTAGATCTTGAGAAAAGTTGACAACTGCATCGGAAAACATATACTTTCCAGTAAAACACGATTCAAGTTTCGGTATGCATTTATGATGCAGAAACGAGTTGATATTTGATATTTATTTACTTGTAAACTAGTTCGAATTTCAGGCTAAAAATTTAACAGGTGGTCCTTGAAATATTATAGATTATGAAAATGCAAAAAAAATCCATTTTTTTGAACGATCCAAGGTGGACATGTAACTCAGCAAAAAATAGTCAGAACTATTCTGACTATTTCTGAAATTCTTAATCATAAATCTGCAACAGACAAATTTTTTTAAAATTTGACTATTTCTAAGCTGAGATATTTAATTTAAAAATTGACCAAAATGGTATATATAGATATACGTAAGATATGCATTTTTACACCAATTTCAAATCAAGATAAAATTTGAATTTGTCAAACGTTTTCATACACAGTTTCATAATTGTTTATGGTGGTCAAAAATACACATGCACATACTTTCAAACAATTTTGAAAGTAGTATGAAGTAATTTCTTAGACAGACATTAACAATATATTACAGAATTAGTAATAAAATGTTAAAATTGTTATAATTAATTATGATTTGAAATATGCAATTTTGACTGTACCGCATGTCCCACCTTATCATAACGATAATAATACGAAGGAAAAAATTGAGAAAGGAAAGAGACAAAACGGAATTGTATATATAAGCACTGGCATTCTGTTTAGAAACAGGAAGTAAAATAAGAGTAGATTTCACTGTATTATATTTGATTCATTTGATCATATAATAAATGCAACATTTTTTTTCTCTCTCTTTTTATCATCAATCAAGCATTACCAATTAACACACAAATTAATTAAGTATTATTTGATAAAGAGCGTCATAAGAAAGTGTATTCTTTGTCTGGCTATGTGCTTGAGAACAAGATGCATATCCTCGTTTGCAATACTCCGATGCTTTGCTCTGCCTCGTATGGTATACTCTATAACGCTCTATAAGTTATGGCGATTGCTCTCTGAATTATTCCGCCGGCCCAATTTATCGCACAAGATAGTCATACTCGGCTTGTACAAGTTTCAAAAAACAATAACACAATAAAACATTATCTCAAACAATATCAATCTCAAATTCTAAAATATTTTTTCCAAAACAATCCAAAAGATAAATCACTATTGAAGATAAATCAATTTTGTTTGTTCAAATATTTGTGTTTATTGATTTAATTCTGTTTCCAATTCAAACGTATTGAAAAATTGAAATATATTTTTTTTTTGAAACAATGTCAATCTCAAACTCCAAAATATTTTTTCCAAAAAAATCAAAAAGATAAATCACTATTGAAAATAAATCAATTTTGTCTGTTAATAAATTTTTGAATATTCATTTTATTCCATTTCCAATTCAAAAGTACTACAAAAATTGAAATATATATTCTGAAACAATATCAATCTCAAACTCCAAAATATTTTTACTAAAAAATCCAAAAGATAAATCACTATATTAAAGATAAATCAATTTCGTTTGTTTACCATTTGTGTTTGTTAGTTTGATTTCATTTCCAATTCAAAATAAATTATTTTGACGAAAAGAGGTGATGAAATGAAAAAGATGAATAACTCTGAATGATAAGAGAAGATTCTCTGCTGGGAATATAAGTGTTTTTCATTTCTTCATAAAGTACTTAACATTCAAATTGACATTATAAAAATAAAAATGAAAATTAGCCGTCGAACTTAGTTATAGTCGGAACGAATAAATTACGAAACAAATTATATAGTAATTTTAAATTAGTGACGCGTTTTGCTTTTTAGCGAAAGCAATGATTACCTTGGTTTTCAACATTCTGTATAGGTATCGAATCAAGCCACTTGAACATTAATATCAAATTTCGATGACGTTCGTTATTTACCTTTAAATGTCTGCTTTTTATGCAACTATGATTGATTTAATCATCCACCACCGTTATTAAATTTTTCTTTGTTTTTTTGTCGCAATCATCTCATTACCGTTCCCATTATGTGACGTTGTTAACTGCCAATTTTTGCCGTTTCGCCTTTGTTTGTTTTTTTTTCAATCTACTTAATGTACCCTTTTTACTATACCAGTGAATACGAAACAAAAACTTGAAAAATATTCATAAATGTGAAACTAAATGAAATCGAAAACCATTTTTATTTATTTATCTTGATTTCGTATGGTTGATTATTATTTCAAAAAAGTGCCATTTTTTTATTTTAAGTCTGATTGGCATAAGCGCGGATTACTTCGATTGGCTCATATTTTCCAGTTGGAGGCCGAAGAAAGTGAAAAAAATAAAATTGATAAAACGTTGAAGCATAATTCCGTACAAGAATTTCAAGCAAAATAACAGATTTTTCAATGGGACTATGTTGAAAGTTGATATCCCTCGAGGACTGACATTATTTCTTGTTTTGTTCGGAGAGGATATATCTTAAAAGGAATTTCGCGACAATCTATATCCTACACCTACACAATGCCATATCTTTAGCGCTGCAGTTGCACATCTAAATATAGAATGAAATTCATTTATCTTCGCATATGGACGACAAAAATTCGGAAATATGTTCATAACGGTTTTCAACTTTGGAATCGCCAGAATTAACATTCCACATTCTTATCACTCCCATTAATCAAAATTAACTCCTCCTTTAATTTCCCAATTCTTAACATTTATTACATTTAAAACTCAATTTATTGCATCTCAAAAATGCAAAAATAAAAGCAAACAAATCGAAAAATGCAAATAACAAAATTTGATGACACCTTCAAGTTTTTGTCCTTTTTATTTTTCATTATAAAATGAATTGCAAATTAATTATATACAAAACCCTTTTTTTTTTTACTTTCGATCGTTTTTTCTACTTGTTCGAAAACAATTTTTTTCTACTTTCATCATGATTGAACATTTTGTTATGAAGGAAAATAACAAAAGTATAACAAAGTAACAAAAATTGAAAACTAACAAAACTTTTAAAAATATCGAAAACTGGTATTTGAAAGTGCAACATTATCAACAAGCTGGTAACGAAAAAAAAAATATGTTACCCTTCTATACAGGTGTAAAAAAACGTCCCTGAAAAACGTCACTTTGTGCTCTCAATACGTTAAGGTTGCCATGAATGCGGGGCATTGTTGGCTCACAGATAATGAAAGTGTCATTTTCTAAAAGTGCGTAATCAGCCGAAAACTCTCTCCTGCACATAAGAACGTGAACCTGCGGCACTATTCTGTTAAAAAAAAGTGTCCCAAGGCATCGGTTAGACGAAACAAACTCAGCTGTCACTGCACCATACGTTAGCGCTCGGTTCAACTTTACCGACAATTGCAGACAAATCGAAATCAGGATTACACACGCGCATAGCAGACATCATCTCAAAACTGATTAAAATTGGGCGCGAAAGCACTCTTATCTCAAATTCAAAACCAAATGAAAGAAAATGTCCATGATGAAATGATGTCTAAACAACCAAACATTAATGACAATTCAAAAGTTTAAAACTACAATGATTAGGTGAAAATAAATGAGTTATAAAAATCATGGAACCAGAAAAAGGAGGAGGGACAAAAAAAATTGGTGGCGCAATGTTTGATATTTTGCAACAACTTACCGATCGTGGCGACAATCACGAGGAATAGTCCAACAAATTTGATTGTCATATTTGTAGAGAATGAAAGAAGGGAAGAAAAAAAGAAACGAAAGAAAATGCTAGCGAGCAGCTCCGATTACACAACGATTGCAACGCGAACAAATGGCATAAATGGTGCACGGGTCTGGGTGTAGAGCTATATACAAAAGTACACACTTGGCGTCGCGCGGCAAACGAAACGAACTATGACATCGTTTGGGCTGAATATTTGCAAAAACTCCGCGCTCGAGGATGACAATCTTCAATTTTCACTGCATCGTGCAAAACCCGACCGATTGTTCGTAAAGCACGCGTTGAAATGCTCGTGGATTATATGCGCGCCATTGATGGCGCAAAACATATGCTGCGATAACGATGAGAGAAAGGTGACTGAATACGCAAGCCGTACTGAATACCTTGTCTTCTTGGCATAGTCACCTTTCTAATAAAGCAGTAACAAAGAAAGGAACATTGCCTACACCACTATCATATCGCTGCAATCAATTTGCCCGCTTTTTTCGGCGCCCAAAATATCCTCCCCCCTCCTCTCGCTTGGCCCTCCACTTCCGCAAATTTTTGTCTCCCCCCCTCCCTCCCCCCTCCCCTTTTTCTCCGGACTTACGTAAGCCCTTATTCAACCGGCGGGGAGAAAAAGCCGTAACTTTTGGGCTACTCTCATTTTCAACCCGAAAACGAAACGGCGAAAAAAGAGCCAAAATGCTGTTGATTCGCAAGAGTGCGCGCAATCGAGCTCTCAAGGACACTTTGTTTTCTTTCCGTTCAGGGGCAAAAGAGTTGCTCAAACTGCGCGCCGCGGCGCGTTCATTGTTTTTCACAGTTGGGCTAACATATGTCGGCGTTTATTTTTCGGTTGGGGCCGTGTTTCGTGTCGGGGCCAGGACAACGAGATGCCACTGATGGTACGCCGAAATTCGGAAGAGACTTCGCGGCTGGGGGTTAGCGAAATCGTCAAGGTTAAAGCCCCGGGAGCCGACTTCCTCTGCAGCGGCGTGCTGATGCAATTCCCCGCACATGTGAAATTGCAATTTAAAATAGTCGTCGGCTGTGCGATCGCTGATATTTTGCCATGCGCATAATTTCGTTACGCCGCGAAGAAGCGGCCTATCGCGATTTCAAACTCGAGGGTTTCGAATTCGGCGCGCGCATCTGATTAAGGCAAATGCGAAATAGACGCGAGATCCTTTTGATTTCACCATTTTTATCGCTGATAGTACTTGTACTTTTTTATGGTTCTGTTTTTTTTTTTGTTTTTGTTTTTTGTAAACAAAACAGTTGGAAATTAATCGACGTCTCTAGTTCGACCTTCAGAAGGACCAGGTGTTTGTTTACATAACCACTGTTATACATATTTTGATTCCGTGTTCAAATATGTCAATAAACAAAATTGGATTTCTATTGTTTCTTATTGTAAACAATAATTGATTTATTTCCGACAAATTTATGTTCAAAGAAAACAAACAAATTTGTTTCATCCGAAAACTACTTCTATTTTTCTTTGCTTTTTTTTGTTTGTAAACAAAACAATTAGAAATTAAACGATGTCTCTAGTTTGACCTTCAGAAGGACCAGGTGTTTGTTTACATAACCACTGTTACATATTTTGATTTCTTGTTGAAATATGTAAATAAACAAAATTATATTTTTCTATTATTTCTTATTGTAAACAATAATAGATTCATTTTCTGACAAATTTATATTTAAAGAAAACAAAGAAATTTGTTTCATCCGAAACTACTTCTACTTTTTTATGCTTCTTTTTTTGTAAACAAAACAATTAAAGATAAGCCCCAATTTGACCTTCAGAAGGACCAGATGTTTTTTACATACCCTCAATATCACATATTTGACTTTCTTTATTAAATGTATAAACAAAAACAAAATGTTTCTATTGCTTCTAATTGTAAAGAATAATAGATGTATTTTTGACAAATTTATGTTCAAATAAAACAAAAGAGTTTATTTGAGTAAATAATTTTTCCTATTACGTCTTCGCTTTCCCCGTAAAAAAGATCAATTAAAATTATTCAAACAAATTAAGCGATTTTAATCAGTTTTAATCGTTTTCCATCATTTTTAATCACTCTTAATAATCTTTCTTAAGACGGTATGAAAAGTTAGGTTTGTTTACTAAAACGAGTCAGGATCGGGAAGTAATAAAATAATTATTTTTATAAAACAAAATACATCAGAATATTTTTGATATATCAAAGAATATCGTAATATATTTTAGTTTAAAAAAAACAATTGTTATATTACCTCCTGACCACGATCAATTTTTGTAAACAAATCAACTTTTCATACCGCTTTTAAATTTTTTTTAATCATTTCAAAACGATTAACCAAAAATCTAACCTCAAAGTTATTTGATTAAAAAACAACAAAGACTTATTTGTTTATAATTAAATCAATCACTATGTATTTATTATGTTAAGTGATAATTTGGTTCAATTTCAACCAAAAATCAAAGAAAATAAAATACTGAAACAAATAAACCCTTTGTTTAAAAAAAAAGAGTCAATTGAAATTCATCAAAAACATCAAATAATTTGTTCTAAAAAAGTTGACTTCAAACTTAATTTGTTTGAATAATTTCTAATGAATCTTTTTTTGTACGGTTAATGTAATGTAAAGAAACGCAATAAAAAAATCACGTTTTTTCATTCACGTCGAGTAACGAAAAAATTTGAATTTTCACGGTTGTTACTGTAGAGGATAATAAACAATAGAAATAGAAATGAGCGTTGTTTGCAATGTAAACGAAGTAATTGTTACGTTGAATGTTAGTTTAATGACTTTCCTATAAATATTTGACAAAAAAGTGCGAAGTGGAAGTCAAATATGGGAACAATGCAAGAGCAACGCTCGGAGACTTCAATGCCCGATTTTTTTTTCGGCGAGGTACTACAGCGCGGATCAATTAAGACGAAATTAAACAATCCAAATATGAAAAGTCACTTGGTGAAATTGGAATATTTCAATTCAGTTCACTTAATTATCATCCAATTAAAATATTTCAACGACAAAAACTCGGCGGGAAAAAATGTTCCGTACACAAAATTATGAATGTCAAAAATGTTTCCGTTCAGAAGTTTTGTATATAAAAGAACAGACAAATGTTTTTATTTGTTCTTTTTGCATTTAAAATAAATAAATAATATTCGATTGGATAAATTTATTTGTTGTATGTGCAACAATCTAGAATGATAAAATTCTGTAAGAAATACGAATCAAGTTGTATAAAAGTTTCTGTGAATTGATACGACGAGGACAAAAAATTGTAACGATATCTGAATACAAAAGAAATACTGTAAATGGAGAATAATAGAAAACATAAAAAAGGAGGTGAAGTTGAGCACTGCACAAATGAGAAATGATTTAACGTTCATTTCATTTCGTAAAACGATTGCGATACGAATATTATGGTTTTATGATCTATCTAAATCACAAGTCAAGTTACATAATGCAGTTTCTTGCGATACTTTTCTCGCTCGAGTCAAACGTAAACAAAATTGATTGAAATTTTGTGTTCAAACAAGGTTAAGGAATTATGAATCAAGAGTTCAAGGAAGTATGAGAGGAAAATCCACACGCTTATTATATTCCCGTATAGAGGTACTGAGTTTCACGTTCTGTACACGGAAAAAAGAAATTTTTCTCGGATTGCTGGAGAAAAAACTAAATTTTGTAATTTGTCATTACCACAACGATTAGCCACATTTTGATTTATCTTGCCGAATTAACACGTACAAATCTACGAATTGGTTACATAAACAATTTACATAATCCGACATGGGTTCTTTTAAATTCAATTAAAGGACGAATTTCGTTTTCAACCAAAACGATTTCGAATCGAATACAAAATTCAAAACAAACTTCTCGTTACTCCAAAAAATAAAAAAACCTTACCAGAATTCAGTTTTTTTAGTTCATCTTTTGCAAATTTCGATTGTTTTAACACTGAAAAAAAAGTCGATCACTGAATAGAAATAAAAATATGATTGTCAAAATGTAACTCGATTAATTTTAAAATGTATTATTGCATTTCCCATAGTATTGTTTATATCTGTAACTGTTGTACACATGAAATTTCATTTGATCCAATGATTACCATTACTTTTGCTAGAGCTAGTTAAAATATATCTTCCTTAGACTATAAAATTTATTTGAAAATCAGACAATTCTTCATCTCCTATAGAAATACTGAGTTAAACATAACCATATGTCTGTCACAAGCACAGTTGTATATTTGTGTCAAAATTTCAGCTATACAATTTACCTACCACAGACATACATATGCTTGTACAGCTTAAACATTTTTTTCATTGAGCCAACTTTGAGCTCGAAATTACCGAAACTCATTGAAAAAAGTTAAAATACAACTAAAAAATCAACAAAAAACTATATTTCAAGTTGTGAATTCGTTTTTCTGGAAATTTAATACAACTTCAGGCTTTTCAGCCTGATTTTATTTTTTATTTCGAAATTTTATTGTTTTAATCAAAACAGTTTAAATAAAAAATAATGACTCAAATCAGAATAATCCAAGTTCAAAAAATCACGAAGGAATTATTTCGAGAAGGAAACCGTAGGATAAATAAGTCGGTATTAAATTATGGTAATTAAAATGTGAGGCACGAATGTTTTGCATGTGAAACGTCTATTTTCGTCATGGATAAATAATTAATAAACAGGAAAAAAAAAGGTTTTGAGCGTAAGAGCCGCAGCTACTTGAGAAGAATTGAAAAGTAAAAGTCATATTCCCAGACGTTATCCAGACGGCACGAAGTACGGATATACGAAAGAAAAGTAAAAGTGAAGTAAAGGAGAAGAAAAAGTAAAAGTCGTGGGCAGGGGCCCTTATCTTGCGATTACAATGTACCAAAATGACATCAAAATGTAAGGTCGAAAATAAGTCGAGCACAAGAGGAGATAATGAAAAGTAAAAGTAAGACGGCGGTAGCGTGCGCCAGTCCTTGAATTAGCCGAGAACTTATTCCGATCAAGGAAAAGGTACAAATTAATATCTTAACATATTGACATTGAGTTAACATTCAAAATCGGCTCGATTATTAAACACATTTCAATTCCGTCCACTCCTTCATGTACCCTTCGTAATTCTGCTATCAAATTTTAATTACTTCCAATTATTTCTCCAATTATACACCAACTCCATCTTTTTTTTTTTCCTTCGTTGTCTTTCTCGTTTCTCATACATTCCACTCCTACAATGCAGATCAAATCTCATTCTCAATTCCATGACGCAACTGAATTTTTGTTTTTTGATCCAAATTTTTCGTTACGATTAAATATAACGTTACGTAATATTTTTATAAGTCGCGCCCCGAAGCGGTGTGTATCTGTGATCAATTCCATATACAGTTTATCGGGCTCTAATTTTAGCCGTGCATTTCCTGTCGAATTGTGCAAAGAATTATACATGCCATTACAAATTATAATGTCTGTACAAACCATAATGCAGAATAGGAAATATTGCTAATAATCCATGAAATTTCCCAGTTTCTGATATGCTCTAGCTGGCTGGGAAACGCATTGTTTTCGTTTTTCGTTTTCTTATTCTTATCCCACATCTGACGCTCGATCCTCCAAACCGTTCCTTATTTTCAAGTCCTCTTGCATATGCTAAGGTCAATTGCTCATTTTTTATCCCGCTTTTTTCTCTTACTTGAAATATCACTTTCGTGCGGTTACCTCCTTATATTCGTGCGAAACGTTTCAGAAGTTCAATCATTCCAATTTTATTCAACAATGTGTTCACGGTTTACGTTTAATGCCCCGTAACTTAATCTGAAATAAGCTTAAACGAATTAACAAAATCTCGACAAATCATTACCATTTCAACAAAGTACATCTCAGAAAACATAATCAAATGAAAATAAAATCCAAAGATAAAACGCAGTCGTACAATCCACTTGGTTTCGAAGCTAAAAAACAAAAGTAAAAAAAGAACCAGTTATAATGAAAATGACAATTTCAATGTCAGGGAAAGAGCGACGAATATAATTTGTTTTGAAGAATTTTCGAGCGTTTAATGGTCGACGTTAACGTCGTAAAAGATTTTATGTATCGGTGAACGCTGCTTCCATATGGCGCGCTCGTTCTCTAATAAAAGTAATTCCGTGTTAGCAGCCAATTATCAGATAGCTGAGTGATTTAGAAAAGCGAATATTAATATCCCGGGTGTATTAAGATGAAGTAGCGGATTATTAGCAGGAACTCGAGCAGATGGAATTATAATATTTGAAAATGTTGGAATAATAAAGAGAGCCAATGAAAACTCGATCGAGGGACTGGACTGAATAATAATATATGAGAGTTGGTTAATGTTTGACAGGCGTGTGAAATTCAACATTATACGTGTCAGTAAACATGCACAATTGCTGCGTTGTAATAAGCTCACGAAGATATTAAATGCCGTCGACCATCGAGCGAACAATACAAGGCTAACAGTTTAGAGAAAGTAATGCAGGGCTGAAAATCTAAAATGTTTTTAACTCTCGGGCTCATTGCAGCACCTTCACAGTCGCACGCGCTAGACGTTACGTCACAACTGAAACAAACAATTATGAATTCGTAATGACCGCACAGCCATAATGAGTCCGGCCAAACAAAAATATTCATTCATCGCGTGTCAAAAAGCGCGCTTTCAAGATTGCTCTGACAGTTGCACAATGACCGAAATTAAGACATGTTACGTGCCCACGTGTTTTCTCTAATCTTGCATCTTCAAATTCCAATTATTTGCATCAATCAAAAATCAAAAACTTTCGATTCTGTTCCGGTCATGTTTTTTTTTCCTTTCCTTCTTCTTCGATCGTTTCTTTTAATCTTTTTTTTTTTTCTTCTTCCACGCCCGTCCTCCAAGCTGAAATCAATTCGATCAATTAAAATCCAATCGAACAAGTTTCTTTTTAACTTCTATAAAAAATAATTTCATATCAATAACGTTACATTTTTTATGTAACGTCTTAGAGTTACATAAAAAAAAAGACTTTACAATTGTATAAGCCATTTAAGCACACACGAAAAGGAGCAAAAAAAAATTATTGGGTCATAAGTTGGTGTTGTTCCGGTATGTAGTCATACTAAATAAAGAGATGGCGACTACAAAATGTAGCTTGTCATTCTTAATTAGTTTCAAACGAAAGCAAACGTGCTCGACGTCCAGAAGCCGCGGTGCTTTCAAAATATTAGATACATATTTTTCTCTACCCGTCGTGTTTGTCTATGTTAATTTCTAATTATTATTTTCTTTCAACCGTGCACTCGAAATTCTTTTGGCTGGAACATAAAAAGGAATCATTATATTTTGAATTCCATCCAGCGAGAAAAAGAATGAAAAGTAACATACCTCAGATTACAGTTGTCCAATTTAAAAGTATAAATAACTTAAATGCTAAGTATCAAAAATATGTCATTTCGGTCAATTTTCACGTTTTTATTTGATATTAAAATAACCTTAAATATGATATAATTAAAACACTTTACACTTAAGAAGGCTACTAAATTAAAACTTTTGGGTCTGAGCTCCCTGCAATGGTATTATACTTTTTTGAAAAAACTGGTAATGCTTTTGGATCCGGCAGCGGCCTTTTTCCTTGCCTGTTCTTTTTTCGTCAAACTCGCCGGTTTTGCGACCTAAAACCGAATGACTAATTAATTAAAAGACAAAAGAAAGGATTAAGACGCACATTCCGAAGCAGATTAATTGAACCTTATCAAAAGTCTTATCAAAATTGCAATGTCAACAGTAAATAAGAGATGCTAATTTATTTACGTTTTCGGTTTTGTTTGACCTCGGTGTAACTGGCGCGTCACTCGGTATACTGTCTGCTTTGAATTCGGTTTTGCATTTCTTCTCCCGAATTCCTTCGTCCTGATTAGTTGACTTGCGTTTCTTCGATTCAGTCGCCTCCGGCAACTTTAAATGCTGTGCCAATTTTTTTGACAATTCCTCGTCCAGATACTCGCTTATTATTCCGTGGGCATACTCCAGATAATCTACAATTTATGAAACATCACTTTTTAAATTATGAATTGCAAATTTTATTCTATTTTTTTATTGTATCAAACTTTTTTTTGTGCTCCTTTTTTTTTAATAGTTACAATAATTTTTAGGAGNGGGGAAAAAAAGAACGTTTTTGAACACCTACCAGTTTCGCTTTTTGATTGATATTTACTGTTTACATAATTCGCACTCACAGTGGCCTGCGATACGTTGATATTTTTTGCTTTGACTATTTCAACGAGTTTTTTACTTTTGCATCAAGCCAATTGAGCGTTTTTTCTTCATTATATTTGTACGCACGAAATGATTTGTCGCCTTTTTGGTCAGCCACGAGTGAAAGTCTCAGATTTCGACAACTGGCCAGCCGCTTGATTTCGGGATACGTTTCGTCTTCCAGACATTGATCCAATGGTTTTGCCATTGTCGACTACAAATTAAAAGATTTGCGTTATTTATGAAATTTATGTTCATTTGAATCTTGTAATGAAATAGCTAATTTTAAAATATCATTTTCATAATAAATGTAAATCATAGTCGTTGATTCATATCTGGGAGAAAAATGTTGAAGTGACGATATTAAGGTAGGACATACAACTCAGCAAAATAGTCAGAACTTTTTGTAATTTTTAATTATAAAATCTACTAATACGAATCTATAATGAAAATTTTCAAAAATTTGGCTATTTCTAAGCTGAGATATATTTAATTTTGAAATTAGGCAAAATGATATAAACAGATATAGAAAAAAACCTTATTTTTTAATTAATTAATAAAAACGAATTCAATAATGTTTCACGACAACAATTTTGGAACACATAAAATTTATATAAGTAAAAAATAGAAAAATTGATAAACGATAACTTTTTTTTCATTTAAAATATGCCATTGTTATTGTACTGTATGTCCTAGCTTAAGACAAATCATTACGACTGAAGAAAAATGATGATTTTGAATGAGATAAAATTGCAATACCTTTTTGAGATATGGAATAATTAAAAATAATGGATCGATGGGCGTAGATATTAATATTCTGCCATCTGACTTAACATTTTCATCGATAAACCATGACCTCTTGCTCTCATTGAATGACAATACTTCGCAGAATGTGTCATTCTTTGGTCCAATTATAAACAATGCAGGTTGACTTGACGATGGGTGTCGCAATTTCACTATGCTAAGATCTTTGCTCCTTCTCAATACGTCACCTGAAATTAAAGCAATTTTTATTCATACATTTTTTTTTCTTTCACAGTCTCATTGTTAGTTTTAATTTACATTCATATTCAATTTATTTTTTTCACACTAGAAATTATTATCAGCGTGAAATATCGTCAAATATTTTTTAAACTGATTGACAAAAAAGTAAATTGAGAATGATAAAAAAGATATTCGTTTTTACATCTGACCGTCTCTGTTTACTCTAAAGTTGACAAATATTTCTGTCCTGGAGTCTTTTTTTAAACGGATCAAGTTTTTTTTTCATCGAATGGTTCATTTGCAAAAAGAAAATGTAAAATATATAAACCTGTTGCAAACACTGACATTGAACTAACCTTCAATAAAAAATACCATCGTGCTCGACATCAGTTGTCCGTTTAGAGTTTTTTCTTTCTTTATGGGCGACATTTCATCGATTTGTCTTTGTCACTGTGTCAAAAACAATGGAAAAAGGATTTGTAATATTCACAAGTTGATTCGATTCGGAACAAAATGACGAACATATCAACAATAATTTTGCCGCCAGAACTGGTTTCATGCCATGAAGTTGGCAACAACATTCCACAAGTTAACCTAGCCTCAAATACAAAGCAGAAGGAAGAACAAAACCAAAACACCGAATAACACAAAAATGGTATTTATTTGTTTATCTTTACAATTTAAATCGTATAAAAAATAGAAATAATAATTTTAAGTTATATAAATTATTTTATGGCGAGGTAAAATATTTGAACATAAAATGATAAATAATGAAAACAGATTATTGTTTGAGAATGTTTCCAGGTTATGTTTTCTATTCCAAAACACGTGTTCTGTCAAAATGAAAAATGAAAATTGTTTTTTGAATTTTTCAGGGGAAAAATAAAACGAGACGAGCGGTGACTCACAGATTTGCTCAAATGAAAAGAATGATAAGTTTGAGCGATCCAAGGATGTAAGTAAACAGAAAAAAATGATAGGAAAATGTTTTCAATTCTAAATGTTGGTTTAATTATTTTTCTTATGGTTTTAGAAAAGAAGAAAAACGAGCCCCACCAAAAAAACAGAAACCAGAAGATCCACATGTTTTAAAAATAAAAGAAGTGTAAGTATCAAACAAATAATGTAAACAAACAACAAATGAAATGAAGAAATTTAAATTTTTTATTCAAAAATGTTGTTATTCTAGGCCACAACAGTCGTCAGCACTTTTCTTTGAGTACAACGAACAACTTGGTCCTCCTTATCACATCCTGGTGGACACAAATTTTGTTAACTTCTCCATAAAAAATAAATTAGATATCATTCAAAATATGATGGAATGTTTATACGCCAAATGTATCCCTTATATCACAGACTGTGTGATGGGCGAGTTGGAAAAACTTGGCCAGAAATATAAATTGGCTTTGAAAATCATCAAGGATCCCAGATTTGAAAGGCTACATTGTATGCATAAAGGAACCTATGCTGACGATTGCATAGTTAATAGGGTGACACAGGTTGGTTTTTAATTTTCTTCAATTCTCATCATTTTTAAATATATTTTATTCGTCAAAATGGTTTTGTTATTATCTTTTTTTTAATCATATTTATGATGTTTTATTATTGTCATTGTTGATTTTTCATTTTGTCTGTTTTAGCACAAATGTTATATCGTTGCGACAAACGATAAAGACCTGAAAAGAAGAATTCGTAAAATTCCTGGAGTTCCCATCATGTACGTTTCTCAGCACAGGTACACGATCGAACGTATGCCAGATGCCTATGGGGCACCAAAGAAATAAATTTCAGACTTTTTTAAGAAAAAAAGAAATGTACATTTACTCAACTATTTTTAAGGCATTTTGTATATACAATCGTAATTCATTAACATGAAATATATATATCATCTAATTGAAATTGCTTTTTTGAACTAGTCCTTGCTAGTATAGAATATTATGTTATCATTTTAACAATTGTACTGTAACTCTCATTCAAATTTTGTAAATGTAAACGTTTCGTAATTGCAAAAAAGGGAAAAATAAATCATGTATCTACATCAAAAACAGTATATTTTCCAAGGCAATTTAAAAGTAGTAACGAAAAAAAAGCACAGCGAATCTGACCCAGGCGGGGACCATCCTGTCTTTTTCTTTAAATGAGTTTGATGTCACCAGTTCAGAAGACTTGAATAATCTTTCTTGTTCTTTGTAAAGAGCTTCTTGTACTTGTCTGTCCTTTGTGTAAATTGCTATTTGGGTTTCAAGATCCTTCTCTACCGATCGGTATCCTAAAAAACATACAAAATTAGTATGTTTCAAAATATATTGTAAAATTCAGTCATTTAGAGTACTGACCAAAGTTTGGAGATCCAATTAGAGTTAAAGAAGGTTTATCTTGTCCAGGTAACGTGTACCACAATCCCTTAGCATGATATGTCCAACCCTTCCGAACATACTCCCACAATTTGACTCTATGATCCTGCTCCATTCTTTCACTTAATTCCACGAATGATTTTTCTAGCTTCGTATAAGCTGCAGGAACTCCTCCTGCTACTCCCTTTGCACCTAATAAATAAAAACAATTGAATTGTATTTTTATATTGATTATAAAATAATAAGACTTGAGGTTTCAGCGCCACCTGGATGTACTATTCGTGATAAGAAACTATGGTGGAGCCACCTGGTGGCAAGTTAAAGAACCAACTTACCATATTTTATCGAATTAAAATTACATGATTTATAGAAAAAACATGTTTTGATTTTATAAATATTAAATATCATTCAACGTTTTATTAAAAAAAAAACTCAACTTTAATGAAAATCGTTTTTTTAAGTTTTCAAAGTTTGACATATATCCGCCATTTTTGCATCGCATCAGCGCTATCTATTGGGATCTGACATGTAGGCGGGGCTTAGGAAAAATGGCCGACTTAATAAAATTTAGACCATATAATCAAAAAGTGCATTTTATACGAACAATTTGATTGTTTTATTTTGGTAGATTATTGAATATCATCATAAAACAAATCTCTTTTACTGTAAAATTTTGTTTAAAAATTTAGTTTACTTTTGAAAATCTACTATTATAGTAGTTCAATCCAGATGGCGTCCAGTCGATGTCAGATCCCGATAGGCGATTCTTTTCACGAATACTGGTCTCTACATCTACTATGGCTTTTTTACAAATAAATGAAAAATAGAAATTACGAAAAAATCCGTTAGCAGTTGGATGGGCTGTTAGTAGATGGCAAGATGCTTGGCAGTTCAAAATTGCATCTCTGTACTTTGTTGTCAAGTTGAAATATCCCGTGCCAAGTTTCAAGGTGGCGCCAGGTGGTGCCCCCTGGAGCAAGCGGAGGGTTATTTCGCTGTCATGAGAGACGTTCAACGGTCCCATTTGTACAAGAGGAAAGACGTATGTGGTTTCATTGTTTCTCTCAGATTCTAAAAACAGTAAAATAAAAAACAAAAATTTTCTATCAATAAATGTACAATCATTCATTTTTTCAAGGTACCTGATTTTTTGCTTCTCTTTTTAAGCTCCTCTTCAAATAAACATTTTACACTTTCTGCAGCTTCCTTGGCGAACTTATCAGAAGCTTCGACAGGGTGCGCCACTTCTGTATCCCAAACAGTGCTGCCATCTGGGGTGAGTCTGTAACTGAATTTGGCGAAGATCCTGACCAATTCGTGATAAAAATTGCAGAGGTCCTCACAGTCCTCGATCATCACATATCGATCCTGCCGATTTGTGAAATAATCGTTACTCAAATTAGCGCTGCAAAATGGCACACAAATGTTACTAAGAATTTCCGCCAGTCGGCGCTCCTTCAAATTCAGATGTTTGAGCGATTGGGCTCACCCGCTGATGATTAGCGTGTCATCGAAGAGGTAGAGTTTCATGTGTTGAACTCCAATGAGCTCGTTGAACCTGTCCGGCAACAGTCTTTTCAATAATCCCCTCAATTTTGGTGTATGATAAAGGTAAACTTCTGAGTTTTGGCGAGATTGTATTAACGGTTCAAGCATCTTTCGAGAATTCATTTTGTTACGAGATCCGCGCATGTAGTCCAGAAGGACTGTGATTTCCACATCTGGATTTGAGTTTTTTAAACTGTTCACCTAAAAACAAATGTTATTTTAGTCAACAATTAAATGTATTAAAATTGTTATCAGTCAACCCAGCGACTAAATATAAAAATAATTCAGAATTATGTTTAATTAACTTCAATTTATGTAGTAATAAGTTATTGTTTTCGTGTTTAGGGTCAGATTCAAATTTTTTAATAATTATTTGAATAAAATATTGATATTTTTTCTTAACGATGGTAATTTCTTGAATCGTTTAGTACACATACTATTTCACTCTTACACATGGTATTTTCGTTATAGTGTCAGGTTAAAAATAAATTATCTTTTTTATTTGTTCGGGTCAACCATTTTTTAAAACAATATTTTGCTGTAACAACTTTAAAAGAAATTTTCTTATGAAAGAGCTTAAATAAAGTGAATCTATAGTGAATCTATACAGCGCCATCTGCAAATTTTTATGCGCAAATAAAATGAGGCTCCATCTCTTGTACACATTGTGTACTAATTTTGAATGTAAAACGAATGAGCAATATAGAGTATTCTAATTTGCGTTTCCACTTTTTTCTTTTCTATCGTTATTATTATTAAATTTGCATTATTATTGTTACTATTATTACCATTATTAATATTTTGACATAACCTATCCATAATCGCTCATTTTAAAGAGTCAATTTTTGGTCAACTTTGCAAATTATTTTTTCAAATTTGAAATCAATATAGGTATGAGTATTTTCGAATTTTTGCATTAATAAATAGCTTATCATTAAAAGATTATTAAAAATAAAAAAATTTATTTTGTTTTAACAAACTTAGTCAAAAAGAAAAATTAGGTCTAGATACAAATGTAGTAAAAAAAAAGTCTTTAACAGAAATTCCAACGAAATCATAATTAGTTTTGGTTTTATGTTAGTTTGCCCCTACAGATGTCACTACTTTCAGTTTTAGTTTTTATACACTAGGCGGCACTATACAACAATTCAAAAAATGAAATTATGTACCAGTTCAGTCTCCAGTTTTCCAGTTCCTAAATAGAGTGATGCTAAAGTTATCCTTTTCTTGGCAGTTTGGCATTTTTCAATTAATTGTTTATAAAATTCCGAGGGTTCGTGGATTATTTTAACCTACAAAATAGAAAAACAACAATTTGTGAAATATATTTTCAAAAGGCAAAACGATCACATAAAAAATTTTGTTTACCTTCGATCCTTGAACAGAAAACGATGGCGCAACCTTGTGCAACCAAGACAGCCCGCTGAACTCCACTGTATTTACAGTGCTGGACTGAATATTCTCATTTTCCAACATAGCAACATGTATTTTCCAACGCAAAAATGATAAAGTCACATTTTGTTTTCGAAAATTGAATTTCAATTCATACAACCTGTAAAAAATGAAACATTACACCCATTCCCATCGGATAGTAACAATTTATTTAAATGATTAAAATTTAAACGTAGGTTTTTTTTTATTTTAAAACAAAAAAAGAGGTTAGGTTTCAAATCAAACCTGCTTAAGGCCACTTTACGAAGTGACATTACACAATTTGTTTTATTTTGTGTTCTCCAATTTGTATGAAATCGACACAACGTTTAAAAATTGGTTATTTCACACACATCAAATGTTTTCCAAGTCAAATAAGACTGACGACAAAACTTTTCTTTTTGTTTTGCAGTGCGACTTGACGGTACCAACTTCAGTTCGTAACTAACTATAACTGACCAGACTAAAGTGAGAGATCAATACAGTCACTATGGAAAATTTATTACTTTCATTTTATATGTTTATATTTTAAAACATAAAAATATAAATTGAAGATCAAAAGTTAAACATTTATTGACTTCATAAGTTTCAGAACAAATGTTAAAATCTTTGTTCAAGATTATTTGATTTCACGTATGAATAATTTGATGTTCTGATAAGATATTCCTCAACCACATATTTCATCATTTATATATTATTATAAAGAAGATTGAAAAAATCACAATCAATTGTTTGTACAATGTTTATTTAAAAATATTTACAAAAATTCTTGTCCTTTAATCAGACCAGATCTGGGGCATTCATTGCCACCCTGCCTCTGAGCTTTCTATAAAGTTCAATTTCCGAATCATGTTGATCCTCATCGCAGGGCTGACTCCTCTCATTCTCAACATCATCCAAAACTTTTCTGATCTCATCTTTGATCTCCATCACGCTTTCTTCAGTGCTGTCAATCAACGCAGTTGTCAAAATCTTTCTAAACTTTACTACCGTTTCAGGTCTGGCAATCTCGTCGCAAGTTTTCACATATTCTTCCAGGTTTTCAATTTGTGGCAGGATTTCTTTAACGGTTTCCTGCGCGCCCTCTGTGTCCATCTTGTTAATCATCAGCATGGCAGGAATGTCCAAAAGATCGGGTTTGTACAATTCAATTTCTTTGTTCAAAAGAACTATTGTGTCGATACAACTGCGTTTGTCATATTTGTAAGACAACTGAAATCCCTGGACGTCCACGACAAAGAGCATCATTTTGCAACGTTCGAGGTGTTTGAGGAATTTATGTCCCATGCCAATGTCTGCGTGGGCACCCTCTATCAATCCTGGTAGATCTGCCATCTTGATCATTCGATCGTCCTCGTAGGTCATCATTCCTAGATGAGGTTTTATTGTTGTAACTGAAACGAAATATTGAATCAAAACCTCTTCAATAAATTATTCATTTCACTAATCAAATGACAGGTTTTCATTGATTGATATTTATCGATTGAATAAATTGATTCATGTAATGATAAATGTAATGTAAAAAAAGAAAAAAGAAATACTAACATGGATAGCTAGCGATTTTGGTTTTAGCTCCAGAAACAGCTTTTAACAATGTACTTTTTCCTGCATTTGGAAAGCCTACGAGCGCAACGTCCGCGATGAGTTTGAGATCAAGCACTAAGGTATGTCGCTGGCCTTTTTGGCCACAAAAACCGTTATCGGGATTTCCGCCAATACCACCTTTTGCAACTAATAGACTTGAGCCTGGTTCATTGACTTCACCTGTAAATAAATTATATAATTATATAATTCTATTATATAAATAATAATTTTTTAAAATGATAAATTATTGTCAATGTTTTATAAATACTTTTAGAATCCACTTATATAATAAAATTATATAAATTGAAAAAAATATTATTGATTTTCTCATTTCAATTCAACATGTTATGAAAAGATTTTAATCAAATTTAAACCCATAATTAAGATAACTTAAAAAATATCCAAATGTTTATCTGTTTAATTCTTACCTAGATTTAATCCTTTGGATGTTCTCACAACGACACCAGGAGGAACATCAATGACAATATCATTTCCTTGTTTTCCAATGATTCCTTTCTTTTCACTATTCAAACCGTGACCTGCAACTACTAATTTTCCTTTGAGTTTTTTTGAGACCATTGTTAGGTCCACACCTTCCTGTGCCCGAACGTAAACATCTCCACCTCGACCTCCAATCCCGCCATATTTTGGCAGGCCGAATCCGCCTGTTCCAGATTTGACTTTGACTGAGAGAAGATCTAGAAAACCGCTACGAAGATACTTTCTTGGAGGGCCCTGAACAAATTAAAAATTCATAATTTTTATTAACAAAATTCATTTTGTTAATGAATTTCAATCATTTTTAATTGTTTTTATTATTTATTCCTGTGATCTAACATTTATTTACTACTGTTTGTATTTAATTTTATGAATTTTATCATTTTTTACTCACATAAGCTTTTTTGGCATAACCTAAAAGAGTTGCCAAGTAAACCATGGTTGATTATTGAAAGACAATGGTGTTGATAATTGTACAGCAGTTTTAAGGCAGATAAAACATTGTTGACATTATTTTCAAAACATTCTTCAGTGTGACATCCTTCGTGTTTTATATTTGTATTGTTATTTTATCACTTTCTTCTTCTTTCTTGCAGAAAAGTGCCGATTTTTGTATAAATGTTTTGGTTTGTGACAAGCACATGTGATTTCAGTGCTACCAACATTGAAAAACATACAAAAAATGTAACGTCAATATCGAATAATAACAAGAGAGGAAATAAATTGATTGAAAATTAAATAGGAGCAATAAGAAGAACTATTAAAATTGAATTAGAATAAACAATTGTTGAAGTTTGGAATACAAACGATACGTTATTATTGTTGTTGATATGTTTGGATGACGTAATATCGTCTGCGCAGACACAATAGTGCCTTTCTAGGTTAGGTTTGTTTCCAGAGTTCAGAATTGTAAAATTGAATTTTAAAGGTAAAGGATGGACGTGGATACTGCAAGCGACAACACCTCTCTGGATGACAAAACTGAAGACTTCTGTGAAAATCCAACTCGTGATGCTTTGACGGAAGGTTTGATGAGTTTATTGAAACCAACAGTCGACCAACTAGACGAGAGAATCAAAGCTACAAGGTAACAAGTGTATTTATTTGTATTGAAATATTGAAAATAAACATTACACCACACAACAACAAGTATTTTGTAATTTAAAGTTTTTTTAATAGAATAAGCAAATTTAAATATTCAAAGTTTACACATGTTTACACCACATTGAAACAAATATGAATACTCATATACAATTTTTATTTTCAAACATGTTACAATTTGTTGCAAAAATGTATTTCAATCCACAATAATTATTCATTGAATCACATTCATTACTTTTTTCAAGTAACGCCAATATTAATACTTTATATATTGTTTCTTTCAAAATATGAGCTATATTATATTGGTTTTCGTTTGATGAAAAGGTCAACGAATTTGAAAAAAAAAAAAATTCAAATTGTTCATTTTGTTTACAGGATAAGCCAGATTGAGTTGAAGCAACAAATTGAGTCGTTGACTGAAGAATTGTTGAAGGTCTCAGAATCGCTTCAAAGCCCTCTAGAACTCGAACTTTACGTGAAGAAGCTTGTAAATGCGAAGAACAAGGTGATGATTGTCAGCAACATTCTGCAAACCACTCAAGACAGACTGAACAAAATTCACGCCGCAGCCGAGAGGGAGGCGCAGAAAAGGAAACCCCTACTTGAACACAGTTCCACCTACGGTTCCACGTCGAGCCAGGAAGTTGACCTGAAATAATAAAATGAGCTAGAATTGTCGTTCATCTAAAATCAGCTCTAGAAACAAGAAAAGTTGATACGTTTCATACAGAACCAAAAACACACAACATTCCATGCCAAAACTGAAAGATGGAAACTCCTCAGGACAAGTTAACCAGCGCCACCTACGAAACAGTTTACGAGCCTGCGCAGGACTCATTCCTTTTAATCGATGCGCTGGAATTAGAAATTGAAAATATCAAAAAATCCGGACCTTCGTTGTGTCTGGAAATCGGCAGTGGGAGTGGAGTTGTTATAACCGCACTGGCGATGGCGCTGCGATCGCAGAGCTGCCATTTTGTTGCTGTTGATATCAACCCTGACGCCTGCAGCGCCACCAAGCAAATGAGCTGCGACAATGGAGTGCAAGTTGATGTCCTCAGAATGGATCTTGCAAGCGCCCTCTGCGAAAGATCGATTTTCGATATCATTTTGTTCAATCCTCCTTATGTTGTAACCGATCCGACTGAGGTCACCTGTGATCAGATGATCTACAGGTCTTGGGCGGGAGGTCAGGACGGAAAAATGGTGATCGAACGACTTTATCAAACCATTCCAAAAATTTTGTCCAAAAAAGGCGCTTTTTATTTGCTACTTTTAAAAGAAACGATCCGGATGATGTTGTCGAAAAATTTGAACAAGTCGGACTTGTAGGGGGCGTTGTTCTGGAAAGAAAAATCCCCGGTGAGCATTTGTTTGTTTTGAAATTTGAAAAGAAAACAGTTGCTGATATTTGATTTGTTTCGCCTCAAGAGAGGAGGGAACATGATTGTGATTGTGTTCAAGTTACTAGGTAAAACATTATAATTTAAAATTCTTTTCATGTTCAAACAATATTTGAATAAATAAAAAATGTTTGAAAGATGATTTGTTTTCTTTATCGGAAAATGTGAGGAAATCAACCCTATGAAGGAATTTGACAAGATAAAAAAATTGAAACTTGGTGAAATGACATATTTTTAGGTGAGAAAAAATGTATACCCAAAATGAGGATTCAAATTTTATTGTAAAGGGAAGTTACATATTTTTTCACATTTTTAATCGAAAACTGAAGGAGCAGATACAATTTTAATGTTGGTGATTTAATTATGAGTTCAACTGTACACAAAAATTCAAGTAAATTATTAAAAACTTATTTCTTACGTTTATAGTTGATGTTATTATAAACGAAATTAATTTTTTTTTTTTCATTTTCCTAATACTTTCACTCCTTACTCTAATAAACTTTCTAACTTTTACTCTAATTCATAAAATTTTTTGTCTATTAAAAAGACAAAACAGTATAGCCAATACTTTTTTTGTCATATGTACGCTGAGTATGTTTGAATGTATGAATTTTCCCGCCATTATTGTGTCACCACGTTAACAACATGAAAACGCGGCCAAATCTGCTTGAAGTTGCGCCCGTGTACGGCTGGCTATTATCTGGCCACGTCTCACGTCTGACCAAGTTGCTCGAATTGTTTCCTTCCATGTACAATATTCCTGACGTTTCATCAACAAATTTGGCTCTCTCATTTTCCACCATCTAATAGAAAAAAATCATCAAAAATGGTAAGTGCATTCGAATCCGTCTGTTTTCGATTCGTTCAACAATCAACTTTCAACAATCAAAACACACTTATTGTCACTTTTCCAACCTCGAAACATTCGATTTTGACACATCAATTGCAACATGCAAAATTAACCAAACCGATCCCATAACTTGAATAAACAAAAAATAAAAACAACTTATCTATAACTTACTTTGTCAAATTACGAATCGCAAAACTTTGTGGAATTTTCAAACGAATTTTGACATTTTTATATTTTTAAAAATCGGTTTTTCAACTTATTATTTATTATTATCTATTATTTGAACGAGAAAATTGTGTTTGTTTATTCTGATTGATCAACCAATGTTTATTTTCTAGCCGTTACGTTTGGACATAAAACGTAAGCTGACAGCTAGGTCAGACAGGGTGAAGAGTGTAGATTTGCACCCGACCGAGCCATGGATGCTGTGCTCCTTGTACCAAGGCAATGTTCACATCTGGAACCACGAGACACAAACACTTGTCAAAACTTTCGAGGTTTGCGACCTGCCGGTTCGAGCTGCCAAGTTCATTCCGAGGAAAAATTGGGTTGTCACAGGTTCCGATGACATGCAACTGAGAATTTTCAATTACAATACATTGGAACGTGTGCATACTTTCGAGGCCCACAGTGATTATGTGCGCTGCATCATCGTACATCCTACCCAGCCTTTCATACTCACTAGCAGTGGTAAATAAACAAACCAAACGAACAGACCAAAATATTGTTTTGGAATTAACTTTTAGACGACGACTGTAGAATGTAATTTGCAAAAGAACATGTGATAATCTTTTTATTTTATGATCTAAGATGAAATATATACAATTTTATTTTATTTTAAATGCAAAATGAAGTATAAAAGAAATAAAATTATAAAACTGAAAAATATTTTTGTTAAAATAGAAAAAACATCAATTTAGTCATTCGAAATTGATATTTCAATTTGTATTAATAGAATGAATTAAGGTAAATGTGCCTAATACGGTTATAGTGTACCTATTTGTGTTGAGTTTATTATAAAATTGATTCTTATTTTGGATAATTATTAAATTATTTGAAATTCACGAAGATTAAGTGTTAGATTTCCAATGATTTCAATAAAATGTTTTACACAGCCTCCAATTTCAACATAAATTCAAAATATATTTTAAACAAAAATAACACTAATATGTACACTATAAACGTATTAGGCACGTTTACCTTTTTTTCAGTTAAAAAATTGTTAATTAATTAAAACAATAAAAACTGTGATAATTGCAACATTTGTATTTAAATTATAGAATTAGGTATTAATTTAATGATTATAAACAATAACACGAACAATAATTGAACGTTTATTTTTCAGATGACATGTTAATAAAATTATGGAACTGGGAAAAGTTGTTGTGTCAGCAAGTATTCGAGGGTCACACGCACTACGTTATGCAGATCGTGTTCAACCCGAAAGACAACAACACATTTGCCTCGGCGTCTCTCGATCGGACCGTCAAAGTTTGGCAACTCGGTTCAAGCACGGCAAATTTCACCCTCGAAGGTCACGAGAAAGGTGTTAACTGCGTGGACTACTATCACGGGGGTGACAAGCCTTATTTGATCTCTGGTGCGGATGACCGGTACGTCAAAATTTGGGATTACCAGAACAAGACGTGTGTGCAAACTTTGGAGGGCCACACAGAAAACATCTCGGCCGTATGCTTCCACCCAGAGTTGCCTATTGTTTTGACTGGGTCTGAGGATGGCACTGTAAGACTCTGGCACGCCGGCACTTATAGATTGGAATCTTCCCTCAATTATGGCTTTGAGAGGGTTTGGACTATTTCTTGCATGAAGGGTAATTTTTGATTGATAATTATGTAAATAATAAAATCTATATCTAAAAGTTTCTAAATACAAATATCTTACATTATGAATTATATAAACTATAATTTATATAGTTATAGTTTATATATTATAACATATATATAGAAATAACAAAATGCCCATCTAAAAGGTTTGAATTACAAATTTCTTATATTACAAACTATCTAAACTATATATCTGTAGCTGTGAGGAATAACCAGTTAAGTGGTATAGGATTTACATATACACTTAACTGGTTTTTCCTCAGAGCCACAGATATAATATATCATATAAAAAATTATATGAAAATATTATAAATATTTATTAATATTTATATAAATATAAAATATGATTTATATTTTGTATAAAATTATATAATAATTATATATATATACACATATGTATATGAATATAATTTATATAGTATCTATAAACTATAAAAATTACAAACAAAAGATAGAATGGAATTTAAAAATGTTTAATATAAATTTCTAACATTTCTAACTTTTTTGACTTATTTTAGGTTCAAACAATGTGGCAATTGGTTATGATGAAGGTAGTGTAATGGTAAAAGTTGGCCGAGAAGAGCCCGCAGTTTCTATGGATTCCCAGGGAGGAAAAATTGTATGGGCCCGACACAGCGAGATTCAACAGGTTAATCTGAAAGCCCTCGAGGAGGACGAGATACAAGATGGAGAGCGTCTGCCCCTTGCAGTCAAGGACATGGGTGCCTGTGAGATTTATCCTCAGACGATCCAACACAACCCCAATGGCCGTTTTCTTGTGGTGTGCGGTGACGGAGAATACATTATCTACACATCCGTGGCACTGAGGAACAAAGCTTTTGGTCAGGCTTCTGAGTTTGTTTGGGCTGCTGCTGATTCCAGCCAGTATGCTGTCCGAGAGAGCAATACTACTGTTAAAATTTTCAAAAATTTCAAGGAAAAGAAAGTTCTCAAGGCAGATTTTGGAGCTGATGGTTGGTTATCAAGATTGAAACTGTTTCAAATATGTTTCAAAAATAATTTTAGCGTTTATATGAATGTAAAAATTGAAAACTATCTTTTCTATAAATTAAAAATTTTCTGTCTTATCTAATTTATAGAAAAGATATGAATATGAAGAATTACAAAAGAATAGATTCTCTTTGTGAAGTTTATTTGAAATCAAAAGATAAACATTTTGAGAGATCTATACTGATACTTGATTTTATTTCCTAGCTATCTTTGGTGGATTCATGTTGGGAGTATCATCAGGGTCAGGATTATCATTCTATGACTGGGAAACTGTCAAACTTATTCGCCGCATCGACATTCAACCGACCCATGTTTATTGGGCAGAAAACGCGTGCCTTGTTGCACTTGCGACAGCCGATCAGTATTTCATTCTCAAATACCACGCAGATGCTGTTGCCAACGCTGCAGAAAACGCTGAAGATATTGAGGATGCATTTGAGGTCAGCATTCATTCTTTTCTTCGAACAAACTCATTTGTTACAAATTCTCTGACACGATTTCAAATGTACGACAATTTTGAATTTGCACAATTTTCAGATGGTCGCCGAGATGAGCGAGGTCGTTAAAACCGGTCTGTGGGTGGGCGACTGTTTCATCTACACGAACAGCGTAAATAGAGTCAACTACTTTGTGGGTGGCGAAGTGGTTACTGTGTCGCACCTTGACCGACCGATGTATCTTCTTGGCTACGTCCCAAGGAACAACAAACTATATCTCTGCGACAAGGAGCTTTCTATCGTCTCATATTCATTGTTGTTGTCTGTTCTTGAATACCAGACAGCGGTGATGAGGAAAGATTTTGAAACCGCTGATAAAGTCTTGCCTTTGGTGCCTAAAGAACACCGTACGAGAGTTGCGCACTTTTTTAGAGAAACAGGCACGTTCACTTATAAAAATCAAATTTATTTATTTATTAAGGTGGGACATGCAATTTTGCAAAATACTCAGATGCTTTTGTAACTTTTAACATCCACTAGATTCTATTAATACGAACGCGTCTATGGCTGAATTTTTGAAAAAATTGACTATCTCTAAACTGAGATATTTCATTTAAAAATTGAATAAAATGATATATATACGTAGCATGCATTTTTATAAATTATAATTATAAAGAAAATAGTATCAGGAGATTTATTAGGCAGACATTAACAACATATAGAATTAGTCATAAAGCGTTGAAATTGCTCACTGTACCGACAGTCCCACCCTAATTTATTTGTATATAAATAATATATTCAAAATGTTTGAACTGAATTTTGAAAATAACAAATGATTTCTTACAGGGCTTCAAAGAACAAGCCTTGGCAGTCTCAACAGACCCAGAACACCGTTTCGAATTGGCCCTGTCTTTGGGCGACTTGAATACCGCACATGAACTTGCCAAGGAAGCTAACAGTCAGCAAAAGTGGCGTCAACTAGCCACCCTGGCTACCCAAAAAGGTAAACTGCGTCTCGCCCAAGATTGTCTGCACAACGCGCAAGATTTCGCTGGGCTGCTTCTTCTCGCGACCAGCACTGGAAATCGTGACATGATCGAAAAGCTTGGCTCGGCGGCTGATGACACCGGCATGAACAACATCTCATTTTTGTCGTACTTCCTCCTGGGCGATGTTGACAAGTGTCTGGACATTCTTGTGCAAACCGACCGGATCCCCGAGGCTGCTTTCTTCGCCCGAGCTTATGCTCCTAGCAAAATATCTCAAATTGTCAAACTATGGAAAGACAGACTTTCGGAGGTCAGCGAGAAGGCTGGACAGAGTCTGGCTGATCCTGAGCAGTATGAGAATTTGTTCCCTGGCTATAGGGAGAGCTTGGAGGTGGAAAAATTTTTGAGACAGGATGACAAGAAAACTATTCCTGCTTCGGAGTTTTCTAGTTTGAAGGTGGGAACTGGTATTTTCTAATACTCTGAATTCAAGTATTCGGATGAGGATTTATAATATATTTCCCTGGTTAAAGTAAAATAATTGTTTCATAACTAATGACTTGATTATGAAAACAATTCATAACTGTTCTGTTGAATTTTATAATAAAAAATGTGATCATGAAATTTATAGTGTTGGTAATAAACGAAAATGCATCATTGTTTTTATGAATAGCATAATTCAGTTTTTTATTTTGATTTTCTTCGTTTGCAATCGTTAGGCTGAAAAATAATGAAATTAAGTTAAATAGTTATGATTTTTTGGCATAATTGAGGCACAAATTATGAGATATTTAAAACAATTATTTGAATTTAACCTTTTTTTAATATAATATATAATATATATAGAATAGGATCATAACGATTTTTTTTCTTGTTTGTAGTTGAATATTGATAGAAATCCAGTAGAAGAGATGATGGCAACAAATTCTTCCGGTTCCCAAAGGACCAATTCCCATCCTGATGAGGAGGTTGTTAACAGACTTGGAGATCTGGATCTGAATAAAGCTCCGGTGGAGAGATCCGTCAAGTCCTCGAGCGAAACGAGGCCCCTTCAAGTCGAAGAGGACGATCTTGAACTAGATCTTGAACTGGATGATAATATCGATACTAGTGTAAGTTCAAAATATCAGTCCAAAAATTGACATCAAAATTATTTGACCGAAATTTAATTGGTTCAAAAAATTTTTTAATCGACTTTTGTTTCAAGTTTTTTGAAATTGAAAAATTGATTTTTCAAATAATACAAAACAATACTAAAATCATACGTAATATTATTTAACGTTTACGTTTATTTTTCATTGTGAATTTGTGTTTGCTTAAAATTGCATGCCTACAAAATAATAGCAAGTCCCGTTGCAAATCATGTGAGTATTCATAAACAAACAATTATCAGAAATAAATTGTTATCGTCATCACCATTATTGTCATCTTTGGTGACAATCAATGTTTGTCAATTTGAAATGACATAAATTAATATCAATAATTTCCGACTTCATTTCTAAATACAATTTCAGCGGTGCCTTCCATTCATTCAAATCACATTGCAATATAAATTGAAGTTTGTAAATTTGTTAATTTTATATTTTCAGTATTTAAAAGGCGAAGCACCATGTTAATTTTATAAAAAGAACCGCACATAACAATTATAAAATACTACGACCATTGATTGTTTAAAGTTACCAATATTTACATCGGTGTACGAATATTTTTATCTAACTATTTGTAAATACCTACACTATTTGAATTATGTAAATATCTGCATTACTTATTTAGGTAAATCGTGATCAAACAATTTCAGAAAAAAATTATGCACTTTATAAAATTGTTCCAGCAGCATGTTAGTAAAATTTGATGAATTTGGTATAAAAATATACAAAATATAAAATAGAGGCTGCTTTTCAAGGCACTTCGTACTGTATTTTTTCTAAAAAAAAACTACAACTGATTTTTTCTTACCTGACTGAATTGATTGTTGACTCTCATCCAAATGAAATATAGAAAAATGAAAAGATGAAGTAAATATTACCGGATTCGATGGATTGGCGGTGTGACCTGCTCAGAGGCGGAGAAAAGGTCTAGTGGGTTGGAACTAAGGGCGCCGGGGAGGGGGTATATGCGCGACAAGGACAGAGCGAAAAATAGACAAGGAGGACAAATGCGTGCCCGGGTTCGCAATTAGTCGATGCTTTGTGCTCGGAAATTTGAGAAGGGTATTCAATTTCCAAAACACTGTTGGGTCACGAGAAACTGAATGTTTCATGAAAAAAAAATAATGATAATAATAAATAATAATTAAGATGAAAAATTGACCTCTATTAAAATCATTATGTTACCATTCGTTGAAAAAAATTTTTATTTTAAAATTAATATTAAGATTGAAATTAAATGTATGAAATTAAAAACGTATGTTTTTTTATGTTTTAGGATGTGAATCTGGACGACGAGTTTTTAGAAGAGGACGATGACTGATTGGATTAAGTCAAGCAAATTTGGAAGCTAAAAAGTGGGAAAAATGTTCACCGCAGTGTACACACACAAACACAAAAACCTTTGTATTAATAATTTTTGTTGCATTTAAGTATAAGTGAATGACAGGTGAAAAGACTTTTTTTAAAGACGGATAATAAAAATCAGAAAAAAAGAAATCACCTATTACATGTAAGAAAATTTTATTACAATTATATTATTCATATGTATAGTAGATTATAAAATTAAAGTCATTTGCAAAAAAACTCGAATTGATTGTTATTTTTACATCCGAAATGAATTTTGCTAAAATGAATATTTATTGAAATGATTTTCATTTCAAATGATGGTTATTAATTTTTTGTATAAAAATGTTAAAATTGTTACTGATTTATTTTTCCTGTTCAAAATTGCGAGAACGCATTTTTAGTGAAAGTTTTGGAATTGTTTATGATTTTGTCTAAAATTAAAAATAGAAAAGGGACAGGGCAACAGTATGTGCTTGTTTAAACAATGGAATCGCTATGTTTGCGCGTTTAGGTTTTTCTTGTTCCCTCTTTCCGTGGCATTAAGAACGAATTTATTTTGCCAAAATACACGCGCGACGTGCCGAGCACGTATCCAGCTCGTGCTAAATGTTTTGCACTGCCGTCGACTTCCCTAACTTTCGAGTATAAATAAATAATAATCCGCCACAACTATACCCGCGGATTTACCAATTTCCAAAACTGTTTCTCAAAATCTGTTTCATTTTTTCTTTTTTTTTTCGATTGAAACAAAAATTATGGAACTCGCAATAAAAACAAACAAATATAAAATGCAAATAAACAAGCAACGTCGGCAAACAAAAATGAACAACAATTTATTGAAGACAAAAAATCACAAAGAGAGAAAAAAAAAGAAATAACAAAAATAAGCAAACAAAATGAGAAAAATAAAGTCAAACAGAATGAGAAATTAAAAGAATAAGAAAGTTTTGGGGGAAAAAATAAGCAAAGCTTTTAATGTGAGTTATCAGGATCACTCAGACGTGGAGTGGAGAAAAAAATGTAAATTATTATAGGAGGGAGAAAGGGACGCTGGAGAAGAAGAGTAAAGCGGAGTTTCGAAAATAGAAACAGCTTGGGAGTTGACACTTGACTACAAATTGTGCGCGTCATTGGCAAGCAACTTGCCGCCGCACTCAGACAAGAAAGAAATAACACGGTTGACGATTATTAGCTGGGCGGACGCCTCCAGTCACTTTACATAATTCGCATCGGCGTGCGACACGCTTTTAAATGATTTAGTCGTGTCGCTTTTGATAAAAATATGTTGGCAATTAGTAAGCCGCTAACCACCCCAGCTCGTTTCCTCAAAAGTAATACAAAATGATAGATAACAAAAGGATATAATAGTTTGAGTCAAACAATTTGTTCTAATTATAATTCTAAATGTTCAATTGAATATAATCATATAAACTGAAATGATTAGGATAACAAGTTTCAACTTTGGTTTGTATAAGCAAATCGAAAATATTTACACGAGCAACCCAATTAGGCAAACACTTGTGCTTCATTTTTTATAGGGCTTGCATTTCAACGGGGTCATAAGTGTGCCACGGACTGCAGGCACAAAAGTTCCAACTGTTCTTTTTTCCCTCCGACCGATTACGATAGTTATTAGTTTAAGCGTAAGATTGGACGTAAATAACCCGTAACTAACTTGCCTTCGAGACTTTTATATCGCTCCATAAGTTGGCTTGTGCATTTTTCTATTTCAACTTAAAACTATGATTTTAAATTATTGTTTTTTATTATTTTGATTTTGGTTTTCATAGGGAAACGATATTAAAGGGTGAAGAGATTTGTTGAGTTTAGAGATTTCGATTTGGTATGTTTGTTTATTTTTGTCATCCGATACAGTTTTAGAAAACGTGAAACGCGAGATCAATCATGCTGGCAGCGGTCCATTTTTCACACATTAAAATGCTTATTAATCTTTTAGAGGTTTCGGATTTAGTGGATTCTGATGCTTTCGCAATGACAGACACATTCTCAACTTTGTCGACAATTTTCAACTCTATTTCATGCTCAATCGTACGATTAGCAATTATTCATTTTCCATTTCGCAAGGTTCAACCAAAAGAGTTATTTTAAAAAATTTTACTTTAAAAAACGATACAAAAAAACGTTGCCGCACGCTTACAAAAATT
>JAAMPD010000845.1:0-35185 GCA_025266255.1 Trissolcus basalis
ATTTAATTTATTTATTTTTTTTTTTATCAATTCCATTATATAAATTTATAAAATATAAAATAGAATATAGTTTTTTATATATAAAAAATTTATGAAACGCGGCAATAAGTATAATAAAATAAAAATATATTCCAGCGGATATATTTTCATCCGTGAGGGAAATACAATTTTGTTTTGGTACCTTATTTTAGTGCTCAACTTGAGTACTTTTAATGTTAAGTGTGAATTAAAAAATGATTAAACAAATTGTGCAAAATATCCTAGGGTTGGAAGTTGGTATAAATATATGTATATATTTCTGTCTCGGCATTTTTGTTTCTTGAGTAGAACTTGCATTTCATGCGGATGTAAAAATGCATCGCATCTGGGTTTATTCAAGCCGGTGGAAAATAAGTGTAGTTTGATATTGAAGAGATGTTGGAAATTGGATCGTGCTCATGTTATCCAAGTGAAGTGACAGAGAAGTGTTTTCCCGTTCGTCGTGTGTTCGGGCAAAGTGAGAGAAGTAGATCCATAGCGAATTACGTAGCGAGTCGTTAAGAGGAGAGAGGTATTAAGAAGAGCGAAAGATTTAAGGGTCGGTTAAGAGGATGAGGTACAGGTTAAGAAGGTGTGTCAAAGAACATAGGGCGAGTGATGGAATACGCAAAGGCAGAGCCCAGACCAGACTACTTAAATCTTTTTTCGCCGCCGTCGGATACGCGCTGGAATTTTTCCGAACGGATTTCTCCCTTAACGAGGAGGGATGCCCGTCACACTTTGCCTTCTTGGGACACGAGGGCGAACGTTAGCAATCGAATTCGCGAATCTCTTCCCTGTAATTAATTTAAGAGGGCTCGTTTTTCCAAGATCTATCGTAGCTGAAACGAACAAGACTCGTGAAGAATTACGACCCGCCAAGGGATGTCAACTTTTTACCCTTAATTTGCCTTCTCCCAAAACTACTCAAGTCTGGTACTCACGTTTTTTCAATAAATTCTTACATTTTTATACTCCTCTATATGTTGCGGTCAATCAGAACAAGCTGAATTTTTTTCTTTTTTTTTTTATGTACCCCTCTTTCTCTTTTTGTTCTTTATTCCTATGGAAAAAATATTTCAACATACCGGAGGTGGCTAGACAGTTTAAAGCCCTGCGTTTTCTCGAAAGCTAACAGGGCTTGAAGAGGGAAGCGAGAATACATTTATAATCCACGATTTATCTTGCCAGCTGAAAAATTATTCAAATTTTCTATGCTTAACACTCGACAATTTTTATCCTGTTCTTATTATTTTATATTTTGTTATTTCTATTTATTTTTTGTATTTTCGCGCTTATCTCTTACATAACACATTTATTCACATTTCTATGAAAAAACATTTTCTAATGCGATATATACGGTTGACCAAAAAATCGGACAGGATAGTAGAATCGAGTACAGAGGGAAAAAATTAGCAAGACAAAGAAAGAAGATGTGACAAAAGAAGGTGGAGTACAGATATGCCGAAGGTTCCGGGATGCATTATTCATGTAAAGAGAGAAAATACGATATGGTCCAATATGTGACCTGCTCCGAATGTGTCCCTACTTTCTGGATAAACCGCAGAATACGCTCAGAGCTCTCGCTAAGTAGCTGAAAATTGCTGCTCAAATTTGCGCTCAATTTCATTAAGGGAATCAGACGAAGCAATATTATTTTTATTTTCTAACATATTCTCCTCGTCTACACTGGAGAAAACAATATGTCAATTTTTGATTAACTCTCAAGCAATTTTTAACAAAATGAAAAAAAGTAAACCCCACACGGACAAAAATATATTTTGAAATATATTTTACATATATTTTATATATTTAAAATATATTCGTGTATATTTCACATATACGTGATTTATAAATCATTTATAAAGCGGCAATAAGTTAGATTAATGATATATAAAATAAATATATATTTTACCGAAAAAATATATTTAATTTATATAAAAAATATAAATTTGAAATATATTTTCGCATATATTTCTATCCCTGTGGGAACATCAGGCAAAAACAACTAGATTTATCGAGCTTATTTTGCTTGAAAAAGAAAAAAAAAGAAATTGCAACTGTCAAAACAAAAGTCAACTTTAGCAAAAACAAAAACAATCGAAAAGCTAAGCAAAAATTTGGTTCTGCTTTTCTTTTTAAACATATTCTACCATAATTTTTTCTTAGTGTATGACAAAACAAAAATTTTAATAAAAAATACATTTGTTAAAGCATTGGAATTTGATAAACAAGTTGTAGAAATAAAATTTGGATTTTTCATGAACATCCCTGTTGAAGTTTTCAAGTTTCAGTGATAAACAAGTTACCATAAGGAGAGAAGAGAGTACGGCAAGTACAGTCCGAGAGGACAAAAAGAGCATCTATTTTGTCTCTTTACATATTTGTAAGATGCAGAGGCAAAATGCAGAGCAAAACAGCGAGGCACACGCGAATGCAATGCAAAGAACTTGCCGCCCAATACGTATTAACACACAATGAGATAGTTTTGTTTGTAACGTCACTCTCGCTTATTCGTCTCGCCTTGCCCCACGAACGCCAAAACCACTTTCCATACCTTGAATGCCAACTTACTGAATATCTTCTGTCCAACCAAACACTTTATTTTTATACCTTAAACTTTTTTAGTTTATTCAAATGTTTTCTTTTATATATTTAATAACAAAAATGTAACAACAATATTTAGAAAGATATACAGTAACGAAAATTTTGTAAACAACAATCTTATCAAAAATTGTATCCAAAGTTTCAAAAATAATATCAGTTAAAGACCGAATTTTAAATGAAAGAGTATAAAAATTTTTGCATTTGTATTTGCAACTTTTAAATATCTGTGTTTAACATTTTTTTTTTTTTTTTTTTTTTTTGAATTTTATTCTAGTGTTTTGTTTGAACGCTGAAGCTGAAGAGGATTCCGCCGATGGAATAAACTGCGTTTTGCGATTCTCCCTTGTATACGTATCTTTAGATAGCCCATTGTGTTCGGATGCTTTGATAAATTACCGAATAATTGTCAAACTCTACGGAATACGAAGAACAAAATTAAAATGAGCCGGGCAAGGGCGAGAAGAAAGAGAGACGGAATAAGAAAGGCGTGGACAATGTGTCTTTTTTAGCATCGACCGATTTAGATGCTACCTGTATTTTCTAAATCCAGTTTTGTAATCTCACTTTTGTATTCCCGCATAAATATTCATCCCGTATGAAAATTTATATGATTCATGTTATACTTTTTTATATTTTATTTTTAGAACGTCAATTTTTGCTTTCATTCAAAAAATTTAAATTGTCAGCATAAAAAAAAATTGCAAACAAAAGTTTTTTTTGAAAACACAAAATTCAAATTTTGTGTGTGTTTTTTTTATAAATAATTATCTGTAATTCCTAGTACAATTCATATTATATATTTTAACATTTTAATCTATTGTGAGAATAAATGTAAAATAAAGTTCGCATAAACTGTTATTTTTGACGAGTCGTCGAATCCCTGAACTGTTTTTCATCAGTGAAATTTGGGAAAGAGAAGATTCAAAAGATTTTATTGACGCGCCCTTGTATCCTGGCGAGCGTAACGTTTCGTTTGACACGTTTGCGACTCTCTGATAACGTGATTAAGAAATTAGGGGACTTTTAATCTTGCCCACAGGATATACGGTAGAGGATTCCCGTTTTATCGCTGGTCACGAGCCAGAGAAAATATAAATAAACTGTGAAAAAAAAAAGTTCTTTGAGATGAGATCACTGATTAAAAATCAAATGTCCCTTTTCCCCGTCTTAATCAATAAACACGTATTAAATTATTCAATTATACAATTTCTTTTCTCACAATTTTCATTCGATCAATAAAACTAAATACTTTCTCAGTAATAAATTTTGTTAATACAAAATTACACGTAATTGTTGCAGATGTCCAACTACAATTTTTACTAATTCAACAATCTGAGTGTATTGTAAACAAAACTGTAATATCGCAACGGAAATGACAATAAACTGCGGTTGACTAATTCCTTCAAACCTCCAATTTCCGTTAGTCAAGCATTATTAGTATACCGGGAAATCTTTCTAATTAATACACGCAATTAGTTGTCAGCTTTATGGAGATGAAAATATTGTGTCAATTTGATAAAAACATTGATGCGGGACATCAATTTCAAGGTAAGTCATAAAAGTTGAAAGTTGAAGTCTGACGTGAAGCGATGGATGGACATTGGACACAAGGAGGACGTGAATCATCCTAAAGAGCAGACATAAAATGTGATTTGATTTACGGCGTCGAACTTTGGCGAGAAGTGCGACACGATCATTGGCTCGCGACGAAGGGTCACGGGTCAGGGGTGAGATGAAACGAAAAAGTCGGCGTGAAATATTTAACACCCGTTTTCGTGGCCGACTGCGAAAACCGCAGTCGTAACGAGCGAACAAGCGTCACGCGGTTGCGTCGTGCGTCGCTGATGGTGACAGTTCAATTCGAACTTTGGCGTTTCGGCGGTCAGAAATTCTGTCCGCAAAACCACACGTATGATTTCTATCTCTCTTTCTGTGGCACGTCGCGGCATCCCTCGCAACAAAACAGTTCTCATCGACCAGACGCAAAATTGAAAGATAAACAAATTTTCCATCATTGACATTTCACCTGGGTCATTATATGCCTTTTTTTTTATTCCATTTTTTATCTCCCATTTTCAATCTCAAAACTTCAAAAGGGAAAAACACTGAGGCTTTTCTTTTTTGTCCCTGAAGAACAATGGCACAAAGCGAGAATGAATCAGAAAAAGTGCAATGTACGGATTAATGAAAAGTCGCACATAATCCAACTGATTTCAACTTTGATAATGAAAAATACATATCTGTCATGATTTCGATATCAAATTTTTCAAGATAACATTTGAGTATAAATGATCGGTTTTTGGTTCATTCGAATCAGGGACACACAGTGGCCATATAATGTACCGACCTATTATCTTTTTCGCAGTGCTAACAGTTGGAGCTGGTGAGAAAATTTCAAATATCCATATAAACATTTGTTTTATCATTTCTTTTTTAAACATTCGCAAAGACAACAATGAATATTCAAATAAATAAATCACAATCTATGAGAAAGCTTGAAAACTATAATAAAGACTTCTTTTTTTTTCAACAGGACATGTATTGTCAGGTGTCATTCAAGTAGGAGAAAACAGGATCGTCGGTGGTGTTCCAGTACCGATAGAAGAACTTCCTCACCAAGTTTCTCTCCAGATCTACGGCAATCACTTCTGTGGAGGCAGCATCCTAGATGCAAATTACGTCATCACTGCTGGACACTGTGCGAGCTACTTGTCGTCGCCCTCAGCTTCTGTTCGAGCAGGTTCAAATGTAACATCCTCCGGTGGGTCCAAGCACAAAATACTCTGGGTGAAGACACATGAAAAATTCGGCACTGGGCCAAGCGGAGCGCCGCAATTCGACATTGCTGTGGCAAAGGTGGACCCGCCTTTCAACATCGATGTGACCAGGTCGCCAATAACCGTGTACTATGCTGATGAAGACATTGAGGAAGGCCAGATAAGTGTCATCTCAGGATACGGAAGAACCGGTGAGGGAGGCGGCCTCAGCAGCCACCTCATGGCCGTCAAAGTGCCTATTGTCAGCCGTAAGAGGTGTTCTCAAATCTACGATCAACATGGTTTCACGGGTATCACAGAAGATTTCATTTGTGCCGGCACCACTGAGGGCGGCAAGGACTCCTGCCAGGGAGACTCCGGCGGCCCGGTCGTCGTCAAAGGCCAATTGGCTGGCATCGTCTCTTTCGGTCTTGGGTGCGCCCGTCCTGGCATTCCTGGAGTTTACACCAATGTTGCATACTTTGCAAAATGGATAGCTGACAATACCCCGTAATTCTATATTAAAACTGTAACTCATAAACATAATTTGGACGAATAATATACAAAGTGCACAGTGGTTTTGGAAATTTCGTTTCGTGTTTCTTTCTAATTATCCTTTTTTGATTTTGATTTTGTTAAATGTGTGGCTTCCGGTAAAAAACCAGACATCCCGTCATTTTGATCAAAAATTTTGATATCTCATAAGAATGTTGTTTTTGGCATGTCAGAACATGAAAAAATGATTTTATAAAACTGGTTGTGAAATTACTAAAACTAATTTCAACATGGATACTTCAAAATTTCTTCAACTTATAGCTATTATTATTATTTATATCTATATTTCATTATAGTTATATTTGTTTCTGGTAGTTGTTTCTATATATAGGTATATCTATATATCTGATTAAGAACTGCTGTTAAAGATTTTCAAAAAAAAAAAAGTCTGAATGTTAGGATGAAATCCTTTTTCTATCAGATGTATACAGAACTTTAAATCGACAATCGTTAATCAGTCGAAAGAAGTAATATGAAATGAATATAAAATTGAAATGCATCGAAATAAAAATAATGAAGCATCAAAACATTGGGAAGAAGTTGTAGGTGAGCATGCATCGGTGGTTGACCAATTTGCCACCCGGGCGTTGTATAGAACGGTTAGCCGTTAGCGGGGACGAGATGAAGTGCGTACGAACGAGATTTCAAGTGGCAATGCAGAGGCTGATGTGTGCGGTCCAAGAGATTAATATGCGCGCGAGTTGACGACACAAACGTTCGTTCGCACGTCTGTTGGTGTACTGTCATTACATGTGTCTACGTCCGGGAGTTCGTGTGCCTGCTGGTCAAAACGTTTAGTAATTTCTGTCACGAGTCCCCCCCCCCTTCTCTCTCTCTCTCTCTCTCTTTCTCTTTCTCTCTCTGGGCAAAACATTACGGCACTAAAGCGGAAACGTAACGAGAGACTGCGTTGCTTGGTTGGCTGCAGAGCGACGTCTGCACGTTTCAAACTAAATGCTTCAGACAAATGCGCGACTGCGAACTCGTATATACATTTGTCTCACGCCCTGCGTATGCGAATGTGCACCCTCTCTAGCTTGGCAATGTGGAAATTGCCAGCGATAACCCAAACTGAACAACTGACTCCAACCAACGTTGAGCCAACCTCAGCAGCCTGTGTACCAATGTTTATAAAATTATAATTCCAATTGTAAAATGTATATATATATTGAAATCTATCATTTATCAATGATTTGAAACAAGGCCAACATTGGGCCAAAGTTGGAAAACAATTCTAGCAATTCATCACTGGCATGCAAAATGTATTCAAAATAACAACATTGTTGAAATTTAAAAACTGGATTTTTAGTAATTTTTTAGATTCATTAATATTTACATTTATTTTGCAAAATGATATATAAAACATGTTTGATTAATACATAATGATAAATATAATATTGCTTTATCAATTAAGAACAATGCAAAATATTTATGTACAAAATATTAGATATTAAAATTTAATGGAAATAATAATCATTAATATACATAAATAACTTCATGGATTATACAATTTTTATAATCATACATTTGTTTTTAAAAAGCTTGAACAATTTTACTCAAGCAGTATTGGAGTTTTCATACCTCAGCTTAGACGCAACAAACACTCGAAATTCATCTTATACCAATCAAGTTTCTAAAGTGCCTAAAACTTTGACATTGTAGATATTCATATTGTATTAGAAACATAAAATTAGTTTTCCAACCTATTAGTTTTAAGACCCTAATATAAACCCCTCCTTTAAAACATTTTAGTTTGTTATAACATTAAGTAATGATTCTTTAACCGATACAAAAAAAGTGCGTCAACAAAACGAGCAATAAAATAAAAAAGAAGTCGGAAAAAATGCACGCTACAGTTTTGTGAAAGAAAAATTCGAGTTCATATGACAATCGATTGGATAGATCCGAAAAAAATGTTTGGCCACGGCTACAAATAAAATACAAAAAAAAATATTTCAATACTGTTTCGAGAAAACATTATACATTCAATTTGTTATTTCAATTTATTTGATCCTTTTGCTGCAAAAAATGTTATTCCACATTTTGAGCTACCAATCAAAAATTCAATAAAATAAAAATAACTTTTTTATAAATTATTGAGTAAAAATAAGTCTTGCAATAAGCTGATTTTCAAAAATATAATTAAAACCATAAAAAAGAATCGAATTATATGATTAATAATAAATTTCATCAACCAATTGAACATGCAGTGTTTTTATTGATGATTTGAGGTGTCAACTGAAATCTCCAAAAATTTGAGTAGCTCATTTTTCATTATTGAGCTCATTTTTCAAGAAACATTATGTTCTTTTGTATATCAAGATATTTTCTAACTCTTGTTCATTGGTTTTCAGTTTACACATAGAAACACTGTGAAGTGCATTCATTATGTTATTTTGATAGTCAATACGCTACGCAGGGTTTATCGATGTGAAATGCAGGAGCACGTCGGAAACCACACAATAAACTCTCAACACTTTTCAAAATGGACTGCAATTTTTTTGCTACACTGAAAAAAATGCTACCTTGAATCAAGTATATTCAACTTGAATGAAGTAGAAAACATTCTCACATATATTTGAGAATAAGATACATACTTGATTAAAGTAAAATTCGATTGATTCAATCTAAAAAAAATTTTAAAAGTAAAAATATACTTGATTCAAATGAAATATACTTAATTCAAGTAACTTTTTTCAAGTATATATTATATAGTTGATATCAGTGAGTTTTTTTTTCAGTGTTCTATACAGACAGTGTGTAAAAAGATGAATTGGTTTTTGTTCAAGTTTTTTTAAACATTCTTCAGACAAAATTTTTAATTTCATCTATATCAATGAATAATAATCCTTTCCATTACTTATATGACCGGTGACAATTTAATCAACCTAAAATGTATATGAAAAAGTTAACTCCAGTCTGGAGCAAATTTTTGTTTCTTTTTTTTTGTTTCCAAGATTTACAAGGGCAAAACTTTGCCAGAAGCTCGACGACAGCTCTTACATTTCAGTCAATTCGGTACATCAAGGATCCGGAATAAAATTGACGTTAGTTGTAATAGAACGGGCGTGGTAGATTATGGACGTTGACTGGTGGCGAAGTGTTTTGCCGGCCGGAGGTTCCTGCAAAACCCGGCGGTTATATCCGGTTGAGGAACAGCAGCAGTAGCTCGTTGGTCCGAGGTTATCTGGGCTTCGGAAAGATCTAAAAGAGAACTCCTCCCTCACCACGCCCAGAGCGCCGCGAGGAGTTCCTCTGAGAAAGGAGATTTCTCCTCACTTTGGAACGCTACACTAGAAGGCGGAGCCTTTCGGTTCTAGTAAGAGCCGCGCAGTTTGTTGTTCGTAACTGTTGGTCCTCCCTTGGTTAAATGACTAACGTAGAAAGATGAAAGACTTAAAAAAAAAGAACAAGAGGTCGATCCAGAGATACAAACAAATCACACCCAACTGTCAAAAATTTGTTCAAGTGTACATTTCTCTTTCAACATTTAATTTACATCACTCTATCGTTTTCAAAATCTCTTCATTATTCCAACATTACTAACTTGAAAAGTTAAAAAAAAAAAAAAACAAACGAATAAAAAAAACTTCTTCAATCCACTTTATTATACTTTCAAACTATAAATTGTAATTGAAAACTTTATTCGTACTAAATTTAAAACTCCATTCAAACTGATTAAAAATTTCTTTAATGATGGCTGTCAGAGTTCACTTTATATTAGAAACGTTATGAGGGAAAACAAAAATTGTAACTTTAGTTAAGCTTTGTTAACGTTGAATGGCTCTACATGCACAACATTCGTAGAGCTTTTATATAATCCAACTTACAATAAAGTCAAGTCAGTAAACAAAATGGGGATAATGTTGTGCATACAAAGGTTGAACAATGTAGTCCAAGTGTGATAGCATAGAAGAGTGAAGTGCGCAGTGAAAAAGCTGCGGAGGTAAAAGCTCCGCCTAGGTCTTCGCCAATGTGCACAAAACACGCGAGAGGAGGGAAGCTTAGTTATTTGAGTCCTTACGGAGTAGCGCCAATGCAGCGGCTGCAATTGCCCCCTGCCGAGGCATCCCCACCGCGCGTCTTACGCTTCCCACCACCGTTGCGCGATTACAGTTGTCATCGGCAGCGCTACCGTTTCTGCGAGAGAGGTGTACCAATAAATTCGCCTCTGGCTTTTTGACCTTTTTATCTGTTATTTGTTGCGGAGCTAACAAATAACAGCCGCTTGTTCAGCATCTCGTATCGCTCGCCATGTTTCTTTATACTTAGCTCTTATTTTTTTCTCTCCCTCCCTTCTTCCTCCTTTGGTTTTTTGTATATGCAACATAAAGCGCATAACTTGGAGATGAGATTAAAGAATTGGGAGGTCGAAACGTTACAATTTTGCATTAACTGCAGGAGTTCATTTGATTACAATTTTAACCAACTTTCAAAATAAATTCGCTTTTTGCAACTTTTTGCAAACCCAGGCCAAAAAACTTGGCGCGTATATGGTTGTATTTATAACATATACGTTTGTATGTTTTATTATATTATTTTTATTATGTCCCACAATATTTTTTTCTAGATGTGGTTTAATTTTCATAAATATTTTTCATATTTATAACATATACGTTATGTATACGTTTATATTTTATGAAAATTTTACCACAGGTAGAAAAAAATATGTGTGGGATATAATAAAAATAATATAATAAAAAATAGTATATGGGATAATGTGTGTCACTAACGCGATAAAAATCATACATTCATTCAAAACAAATTAGGATTTGAATTTTAATTATTTTTAAAAGAGCAAGTTTTATAATTATAGACTATAGAATTGTTCTTATGCATATGAATATATAATCAATATGTTGTTATATAGACGTTCATATATTTCTTTTGTATCTAAGTTTTTGTATCAGTTTTAATTAAACATAATATTTATATATAATAATATTTATAAATTATATCAATAGAAACACAATTACTCTATACAGGACTATATACATTTGACTGTACAGGACTGAATAGATTTGGTTGCCTGGGTAGTTGGAAAATGCGAAATTAAAAAACTAAACTAAAGTAAAACTACTGGGCCGCAAAAAATGTAATGATTAAATATACATGGTGCAATGTAAACGAGAGGGAATCGTAACGCGATATCAGAATTATTTCTATCAGTGATAGTACAAATATAAGAACAATAACAAAAAAAATTACGTGTAACTCAATAATTGGAGTTCGTTTGTAATTCAATAATTTAAACCAATGCTTGTTATGCCCTCCGCTTAATGAGTTTCACGTTACGTGATGATGCCAGGGGCCAGGATTCGGATACTAAACTCCGATGGCGTTCTCGAAATAATAACACACGATCTTCTCTGACTGCAACAATTACTTTCGCCCGGCATTAAGTTGGACCAAAAAATGATACCGTGCAGTTTTGAAGCAGCCTCTCAAAAGTGATAATCTCATCGGAACGACAAGTCGTCTAAACCCATCCGGAGACAACAAGTTTTTCACATTACATTAATCTGGCTCAAAATTTTTGTCCTCCTCTTTTTATGCGTTTAATTTCCAAACAGACTTTTATTTTTGGAAACTTTATTGCCCGTGACGTTCGTCATGTGTGTCCCAAGTAAAAGAGAGAAAAAAGGGCAAAAAATATCGCTTGTTGGACGTGATTCCAATGTACGATATACCGCCGATGGAAAAGCAGTTAGGCTCATTTGTATTCTTAGGGTACACACGAGGCGTCGTCAATTTACTATCGCGCTGTACGAATTATTTAGTAATCAAATTTGCCAGCCGGCTTTTGGCACGGACGCAAATTCGCATTGCTCTCGTGTGTGATTTCTCTATTTTACGGTGGCAGCGTGAGAAGACGATTAGCCAAAGATGTGGCCGTCAGCTGTGTTCGCTTCAAGCTTCGGCGTTATCATTCGTTTTTCAATTTTTGTTCCCCTGGTTTGAATAAAAGTACTTTTAGCAAAATCTATAAAAAAAAAATCCAGACCAATTACAACAATCAAAATAGTAATTAAAGATAAAATGAATAGATAAAGTAAACATACATTAAATTATCTTTGTCGTGTCAAATTTTTCACATATGAAATTAATTTTTTGTAATATAATGACATCGATGAAAGTTCAATTGATAATTATGCCGAAGTTTGGAAAATAGTTTAATTAAAGGTTTAAAATATTCATTTGGCATTGGATATGCATTTCATTGGGTCTCTCTGATGCCATCTCGTCGGTTTGAAATAAATGAAATGCGTAAAATTCAGTCGCCCAATTTGTGAATATCGATTTATCAACGTTCATTACCTAACAAATTGGCGATAATGCGTGTAACTGGCATACATTAATGAAAAAGTTAAAAATGTCGGACAAAAGGTACATACCATTTTTAGACAAGCTGTGTAATATATATATATTCCGTAATAATAAAGTGTATAACCCATTCAGTCGCAAAAATCGAACAATAAGTTTATTATTGCATCGTTGCATTGTTAAAAATAATTTCATATCATAAAATAAGACAATGAGTTCCGCTCATTTATATCATATCCCATTTCTGTTATTTATTTTTCATCAAATTTTCGCCAATACATTTTGAATATCATTTGTCTTTTGGTTAACATTTTTCAGATGTCATCCCACTGTGTGCGAAATTATAAATGATGAAAATTACACGACACTCGTTATGATATTTTACAAACATCTACATTCAAACAATAAATCAAATTTTTATTTCTTTTAAATTCGCTTTTAATATATACCAATTTATACTTCATTTTCAATACAAAGTTGACAGCGTTAATTAACAACAAGTTATTTTTTCAGATTCATTCGAATGATTTTAGTTTCATTCAATTTCTTATGAAATATTCATTTACAGTTTTTTCAATAATGCAGTGTACTTTGAAAATTAAAAAAAAAAGCTGAAAGAGTTTCATAAATTGCAGAATCAATACAGATATGAATCAGGGAGTGAAAGAGAGAGAGAGAGAGAGAGGGGGGGGAATAAATAAAAGTCAAAGACGTGATTTGAAGTAGTAATAAAACAATTGAGGGTCAGAAAATTCGTGCTAATAAAATAGCGCAGTCAGTGGCGCATTGATAACCGCGAGAGTGCGTGGTGTGGCTTGGCATCGGAATGTAATACGCTACAGATTCAGTCAATGCCTTCGTGACAAACCCATTCAGCCGCGAGTATTCGGCACAACGCGTTTGCACTCGGAAATACAGATATTTGTCAGGAAATTGATAACTGGAATAAACTCGTTGCAAAACATTCAATCGGCCATTCTTCCACAAAGAGATGAACGACTCTCGGTACAGTCGAAAACCCATATTGCGGATGCGACATAACACGCTCGCGGTGCCGCGTGCACTCATCATCTTTCGCATTCGCTCATTTTGATCCATGACAAATTCATTAGCCTGAAATTTGTTACGCCGCTTTGCTTTTCAATAATTATTTGCGTGTCATTGATGTCCCCCGACCGATGAAAAGTTTAACACACTAATCCAACAATCAATTGTCATTCCATTAAAATATGAAAGCAACATTTTATCTTTCAAGTTATTTCGAGAATGTACATGTTTTGAGTATCTTCATCACGGAGAGAAATAAATTAAAAAATTTAATAAAAAAAATACGCAAACCTATCCTAGTAAAAAGGATCATATATTGGCCATATATAAAACATATATTGACAATATATTGACCACACATAGAGAATATATTGATTGTTTTCAAAAATTATCAACATATTGCCAATATACAGGGTGTCCCATTTTAAATTACCATCTTAAATATCTCGGGAACTAATCATCTCACATCAAAAAATGTATTTATATACAAATATGTGTGTTTTAATAGGAAAATAAATAACATCATTGAATTTCACTTACATGTAATAATAATTGTGGATTTGGTACGAATTTTGTTTTTTTTTTAACAAAGTTTCCAAGATAATCAAAAGGTGTTAATTTATTTAAAATGAGCCAGCCTGTATAGTTCATATTTAAACCTATATGATCAATATATTGTCAATACATGAAAGTATATTGACAATATATTATCAATATTTTGTCAATATAAGATCTTTTTTACTAAGGTAGCCCAGACTTGAATTCCAATCGAATTTTTTACTATGAAATATAGTAAAATTCAATATAAATATTTGAAATTTCATCACATATATAATGAATTTAACTATATTTCATAGTAAATTTTTGAATTTCCTTTTTCTCCGTGCAGTTTCAATTTCATTCACAAATATAAGTGAGTTTTACAATTTTTATTAATAGTCCATTAACTTGTACTGAAAGAAATATAAAATGATGACAGTACAGTTTAATATAATTTTTCTATAACACGTGCCTGAAAGTGTCCAATTTTCACTTTTTTACCATGCACTTTTTATGAAAAACAGTATGTTGGACTCATGCGGAAATTGGTACATTTCCGCACTTGTACAGCAATTATTTCTTTGTTTGCGTTGAAGATTACAAGTTACATCAATTTAACACTCTCCCTCGACATCGCCGCAAATCTTCGTAGGTGTGAATTGATTTTGATGTGTATATGTCTATGCAATTTCACGTAATACAATAGTTTTTGGAGTTTTTCGTATTAACCGAACTGTCGAAAATCATGAGTTATAAGTTTGCAATATTGTGAATTGACGTAGTAACTGTTTTCATTACGAAATATTTGGTTTATAAACTATTTCCAAATTGAAGCCTAACCCCAAAATATGAGTCTGCACGCGCAAGCGTTTAGGGAGCGTGTTAAAAAATAAAAAAATAAAAATAAAAACTTTGAAGAAAACGAATTTAAAATTTATTAATTGGTTACATAATTGTGCAGAACAAACAAACAAAGATAAAAACGGTGTTATATCTGATGCGATTTTATGGCATGAATAATAGAACGGATTCACACAATTAAACAAATAAAAATATATAAACATACACTTGGTAGCATCTGTGTTTTTTGCAGTAGGTAACATTTTTATCTAAAAAGAAAACAAATAAATTAAATATTTGGAGTTGATAAACGAATGAAATTATAAAACCATATGTACAATTAAAAGATGTATAACGAAATTAAAAGCACCCTCATCGTGTAATAACAAAAACAACATGAAAATTATGTGAAATATTCTTAACATCTTTGAACAAATCAAACAATTAAAAAATGCACTCGCTGTATACATCAGGGAAGCTTTTGCAAAAACAGTGGTTCTTTCACAAAGAAACATAATTGTATAAACAACTCAATACAAAAAATGGAAAAGAAATTTTCATCTGTTTGGACGATCAAAGTGAAATTATTTAGATTTTTAAAAGGTCAAAAGTTTTTGTTTCGAGTCGAACAAGGTGAAATTTAGCTGGTATCACAGTCGACTCTGTAAGAACGTATGTTTCGAGTTCAAATTGTTATTTTTTCCCGGCAGGGTGACAGTTAAACGAAAATTAGCCGACCGCTTGCAACTGTCGGGGTTATGGCGCGCTCGTTTTGGGTTTCTGTACGAGCGATTTTAAAAGCTAACAGCCGCGAAATAAAAGGAGTTTTCGCTGATGCGAGAACAAAAAAGGGAGAAAACAACGAGGAAAAAAAAGAAAGAGAGAGTGCGAAAAAGGTGCGACACAAAAGGAAGCAGCAGACGAAAAAAAGGCTGAAATGGCTCTATCATTCGGTAATTAAGACAGGCGGAGAAATACACGGCAACCGGTGAGGGAGGAAAAAAAGGAACCAGGCGAACGCAGCTGTTGACAAATAAACAATGACAAATAAACGAGTCAAGTGGATGAAGCGAGCCAATTCCTTTCACTTCGCGTGCCGAGAGTTAAAAAGAGCCGCTGGCGTGTCTAACCGAAACAAATTTATCTATCGCTCTACACATTATTCATGATTCGAACTATTCACGGTTGAGAATTTTGAGACATGTGATTGATCAAATATATGAATCACACTAATTTGCTATGTCGTACAAGATAGACTTGGAATAACAAACCATTTCGCAATCAACGAATTTAACCGCGCAGTTTTCATCCGAAATTGTGCAACATTAATTTATTGAAAAAAAATATTGTATTTTTTCTTTCAAAAAGAATTACTGTCTTGTTGAAAAAACGTATCATATTGTTTTTGATTGGATAACGTCAACTATTGTTATATTTATATCGATTGGTATGAAATGCTCGGTGGAGTCATTAAGTCATTGAGTCATCTTTTGAACAAGGAAATAATATTTTTCAGTTAAAATAACTGACTTTTTTCCAATATGGTAACTTTTTGATTGAATATTCTTGAATTTGTATAAATTTTTTCAGTAATACTTCTGCGGCGAGATCAGATCAGAAATTATATACTCTTTTGGAAGCAGTTTAATATATGTATATATCCATATAGTTATATAATTAATTCAATGATCATTTGGCTCATGATGATCTGAGCCAAATTACTTATTATGTTACACTCTCACGAGAAATCGTTTGCTCGAACCTTAAATAAGACAAAAAGAAGACGTTAAACTTAGTAAGACGATTTACTAAATATCAAACTTTGTATTAAAAATTTTCAAAACTAATATTTCTGTCAAATTTTTCATCTTTTAATTGTACGAATCATTTATAATTATATACAAAATACGAGATAATTGCAAGTTTTTCTAATAAATTCTTTTTGTTCTCAACGACATATTTATACGATTTAAAGTTTAAAATGTTTTTTTAATATTCCTTGTTACTGTAAACTTTGATATTTTATATTCTAACAATATTTCAGTGGCACAAAGAAAAAACAAGTTAAGTGTATATATGTAAATTCTCTAACTTCTTTTTCCTTTGTGCCAGAGATTTCATACAGTGGAAAATTTGTTCTCGTTGTATGTTGATATACTGATTTAAGTCTGATTCGCTCATTTCAACCTATACTAAGTATTTCCCTAGTAAAAAGGAAAATATAATGACAATATATTGACAATATAATGACAATATCGAGGCAATATACGAGCAATGTGATTAACACAATGGAAATATAATGTCCATATATAATCAACACAATGAGCATATAGAAAACGTATCTGGCCAGATTATGAGGCTTATATTGCCGTATATGATGACTTATCCGTATAGCTAAACTAAAAATTCAATTTTTTTCATTATAGTGACATTATAATAACTTTTTTTCGTTTTCTCCATGGCCATTATATTGTCATGATATTGACATTATATTACCATCATTATTAATATTAATCATCATATATGATTCATATATGATTTTCGTAATATTATATTCTCATAGTGGCTGATATACGGCCAATATATTGTCGTTATATTTCTTTTTACTAGGAATATAATTTATTTTTGAGTGTATAAAAATAAAAACTCACGTCTATAAGGTCGTCCTTCTTCTGGCGTAGACCGTTCGGTGTTTTCAGATCCAGGTGTAGCGTTAGTTTCACGGTCCTCTTCTTCAGGAGTTGCACGATTACCGATCGCCGAGATGACGGAACCGGTGCCGGTCGCGGTTCCGTTCCCGGGCGGCGAACGACTTGCAGAGCCCGCGGGACTCTGCGGCGCGATTTCCGATCCTGGCACGGAACTCGGCAGCGATGGCGAAAACATATTTGACATACTCGACAACGAACTGATACTTGTCAAACCGGACGATACCACGGTGCCTCCAGTTTCAACTTTGAGACACTTTCCGGGGGGCGCAAATGCCGACGGACCCAAAGGTCGGAATGCACTGAACGGCAACCTGTGGTCCAGCGGATGTAGAAATTGGTGTTGCAGATGTAACATGTGATGTAATCCGTAACCCAGCGAAGCCGCCGCTGCCGTGCTGAAGGGTGACTGGAGGTCTTTGCTGTCTGTTATCTGAAATACAATAAACAAAATCAAACCTTAGTTCATTGTCGATTAACACTTTGTATGAATTCAATTGTCGTTCTAGAAATAATTGCAGGCAATATACACATAGCGGCTGGCAAAAGCGATTGTTCAATGTATAAATAAATTGGAAGAAAAAAAAATTGAGTTTGAGATGAAAAGAACAGAGGATATATAACTTTTGTTTGAGTTGGAAACAAAAACGATCAAAAAGATTGGTCGCTTTTGAATATACAAACAACTAGAACAGGTATTTGAAAATCTGGCTCTTACAACGGTACACGATATTGAAACAGGAAGAGCAATCACGAATTGATCAAGTTGATATGTGTCATTTTTTGTTTGTTTATTTGTATTTTTTTTTTTTTTTTTTTTTTATTTCGTCAATAAAATCTGATTTCAAATAACAATAACCAAGGGGGAATTCAAATGTGCAGAGCATATAGCTTATTATACTTTTATAAGAGGAAATGAATTCGACAGAGAGGATCAGTTAAACGCGTATTTGTATCAAGTATCAATCAGTGATTTATCAGCTATTCATTATTGTTTTAATTACAAGTCCGCGGTAACTGAACTCGTATACTTTTCAGTCGTTCGATCATATTCAACAGTTTTGCCAATCCATACAATGATTCATTTCCTCCGCATGAACGCCCCAATGATGCTCGCATTCATCCAACGNGAAAAATTAATCTTTTATGAAAAATACACAATCAGCTTGTGGGAGATCCATCTCGAAAGAATTATCACGTTCGATCATCAGCTGTAATTCGTTATAATTTTCGGTTCAATTAATTTTTAATCATTCATTATTTGCATTTGATGGGTCGGTGAAATAAACCTTATCAATTTCACAAAAAGCTTATTTCCTAATTCGTGATTTCTCTCGTTATTTTTTCACCGGTACATTTTTTCATTTCGCTTTTTTTTACAAAGAGAAAAAAAAGAAAAAAAACGTCTATCGAATTACAACTGAAAAATTAGTTTTAACAATAGTTTTTTTTTGTTATGTGCAAAAACCGTGTTTTAACAAAGTGTTTCAACAACTGTTTCAAAAACAAAAAAAAACCAAAATAAAAAAAATAAATAAAAACAAAACTGTTTAAATCTGTTGGAAGATTGAAAAATAATTTAAAGGCGTTTTACGTGATAAGTGAAAAAATGTAAAATCTTATAAAAGTTTGTATGATAGAAAAATGATTGAGAATTTTAAAATTGAGATATTTAATTTGTAAATTGACGTAATACATCGATAGAGCCCTTACGTAAAGACTCGTGACTCAAAATATCGTTAAAAACAGGCTCGTTTGAAGATATCATTGAAAACAAGGCAGTTTAATATATAAATTTTTGAGATATATATATTAAATATATAATATTTATACCGCTATAAAGTTGTGACAAAATTGGAAATATCCCAAATGATTTATTCTAATTAATTTTATTCTTTGAAATGTCCAGTTTTATTGTCAACAATCAACTTTATATCAAACGTACTGAACGATTAAAATTATATCATTATTTAGTAAAATTGAAATTTGCTAAATCGTACAAATAAATGTACAAATAAAAAGTTGATTGAAAGTTGATAAATTTTTGTTAAATTAATGTCAAAATACAAAAATTTAAATGAAAAAAAAATCAGAAGATTGCAGAGGACATTTAAATATATAAGATTTTATATTGTATTAATTTAAAAATTATTATACATGACAGTTGGCAAACCATCCTACTTTTTTCACCAGATATTCATTAATGATAAGTATTTTAATATTTTGTTATGATGTAAACAATTGCATCTCAAAGCACATGCAATCACATGTATTAGTATAAAAAATTGTATAATTATTAGCTAAAGAAAAAACAAAAAATTGAGCGATCGAACGAACTAATTTGTTGCACTACCAAAAAGCAAGAAGCAAAGCGAGGTGTAATGACTAACTTGTGGATTGAAGGGTCTTTGCATTCTCAGTGCCTCTGAAAATCCCCCGGCCTGCGAAAACACGACCAAAGGCGGCGGAAGCTGATTCGGTACATACGCTGAATTATCCATCTATAAAAAATAATTACCCTTTTCACGATTTTCAATTTTAAGCTAAACTCATCCCGAAATTGAAACATTAATCAATTTTTGTATTTTTCTAGTTATCATTTTTTCAAAAGGTAATTTTTGTCATGTCACAGACAAAAATGTTGAAGAAAAAAGAAAAAAGAAACGGTCGACTTCAATTTTGATAGTGAATTCTGGCTATTGAATATTTCAAGTTTCAATTTAAACATCAGCGGAGGAAGATAAATATTAAATAATATCTGGCGACCGGTGGAAGCAAAACGCGCACATGATGTTTGTTAGAATATTGGTAGAAACGATTACTCAGAAATTCATGTTTGTTCATTCGGTAATTATATCGTTCGTGTTACCGTCCCAGCAATTCGAGTTGCTGATCGATTGATCCGTAATCGAACGTCGGGGCACGGCGCAGGATTACGCGAAACTAAATTACGCAGGCAAACGTAAAACCGCAGAGACCGCCGGGTTCGCACCGCGATACGCACTATTACGTCAAAATCAAAATTATATTCAATATTGCCTTCGCAAAACATTTATGCGTAATGCATCATCTTCTGTTGCAATAATCTTTCGTTTGAGTCCGATCATTTCAAACATATCAAATCTTCGTGATGTTCAAATTCACATTATTACTGATTGTGTTAACATTCAATTTGCGATAAAATAACGCTGCCGATTGGTTATCGTGTTATTTATGCAATGAATTAAGTTTATAGTAATTGGTTCGTTTGACTTTCGATAACTTGAGATGCACTTTCAAGTTCATATTTGTAATTAAAATATTACATTTCAAACAAATGTCATAGGTAATAATGGATATTTTTTTACTTTACTCTTTTTTTTTTGTTTTTGAAAATGAACATTCAAGTTTTTTGAATCATCAAAAAAACATTTTACGCCTTGTCAAACATTTTTACAATCAAGTTGGTAATATTTTTGACAATTTTACCAAAGTTTTGGTTTTTCTTTGGACATCAAAAATTTGAAAACATTCTTTGGTATTATAGTCAGTTCGTGTTTTCAGCCACGAACAATTTTCAATTTGTTTGTTTCTTGATTTTTTGGAGCAGAAAAAATGCATTTTGCACAAAAAGTTGTGATTTTTTCAGCAATTCTGATTTTCCGTTGACATTCAAAATTTATTTTGAAGCAACAAAATGTTACTTTTGTAGACTTTTCACTTCAAAATAAAAAAACAAAAAGATCTAGTTTTTAATTGAAAAAGAAATTTCTAGACGTAAACAAACACCAACAAAAACGGTTGTCTTTGTAATGTTTATAAAGGAAAACTAAAATAAAACTGAAACAAATAATGAAACGCGAAAAAATTAGAATTTTGGTTCGAGAACGAAGTTTCAATTGTTTATTTGAACAGCCGGTAATAAACACGATCACCATCATCGAAGAATCAAACATTTGATAAGAGAACTGAGGGTTACACCTAACCGAATGTGAACAAATCGGCGAAAAAACGATCGCAATCGACAATAAAATAGCGCGCGAATTTGAATAGCGAAAGAACGCGCGACGGCCGGCGACCTAACCTTCCGCAGCTGTCACGACGAATCGCACAAAAGCATGGGGCAGGTGATAATCGGTCACTCGTGATAAAAATAAACCAAATTGTCGCCAAGTTATGAACTGTCAACGCGTGAAAGGGTTAACAATCGTTGACAGAGTGTCGGGTATCGGTGCGAGCGAGGCGTCGCGCGACCTAACCTCTTAAATCGGCGTGTAACCCTTGCACTTGTATCGGGTCGTCGCCGATCGTGCAGCAGGTATACGGGGGTACGTGGATGCGTAAACAAGCCAGCAGCCCGAGAGCTATCTCGTGAACATGCGAGTGCAGACTGATTCAGTCAAGCAGCCAAGGAGTGAGGGTACTTACCCACGTCCCGCGAACGGAGATGGTGGAGCCGCAGCGCAGTGGAGGTGGTGTTGGTGCTGCCGCTAGCCACCGTTCGCGCGCCAGCCACAATCAAAGCGCACGCGATCTAGCGTCCTTCTCTCTTGCTCTTGCTGCCCCGCTCGATCCACCCGTCTCTCTCATCCCATCCCGTTTGTCACATGGGGTGTCGCGCGCGAGACAATCAGCTGACTACCCCAGCGCCATCTTTCACAACCCCTTCAAACTCCGTACCAAACTCAAAAACAATACTATTTTGCAATTTTTTTAATTCTTTTTTCTACTTCAATTATCAGTGATTAGTTCATTAGCAACAGTCAAGACAATTATTTATTTATGATTCAATCATTTTTTATACATTAACAAACCTTTTTTAGATTTAACAAGTTTCAAATCAGTCGGTAAAATAGATATTTTCAATATCATTTTATATGAATGTAAGCAAAAGTTTGTTAATTTATGGTATTTTTAAATTCAGTCAACAAGACAGTGATGATTAATGATTTTTGAGAAAGTGAAGAATTTAATTTGTTGATAATGTGTAACTTAAGATTTAAGATCTTGAGATAAATTGATTGATCTTGGATTTAATTGTCAATTGATAAGTTAGAAATGAAAGAAAAAGTGAAATGTTTTTATACATAGCAAAATGTATTTAATGTGATACATTAATTAAAATGGTGCAATGTTCATTAGTTATATTGTAAACTGTATATAAAACACAACAATTGTTTTATAATATAATCAAAAAATTAATGAAACACAAGTTTTTAATAATCTATTTTAATTGTAACAGTTATGTGACATTACATTATAATGATGATGAGAAAAAGCACAAAAATACGAAATTGAACCAATATTTATCCCTTTATTCAATCGGGCCAGTCCTTTATTTTCTAATAAGTTAAAACCGTTAACTGAAGCAGGTGTTTTAAACCGCGCTAAGAATCATTGTACAAAAATTTCGCAAAAAACTAGGCACAGGTCTAATAGAGTCAACTGGGTTTGATACAAATTTAGAATCTTTATATACAAGTACATATATATATATATAATATATACACACAATTCGAGAGACAACCTTTCCATCTTGCTTTGATACGAAAAATCTCATTCATGAAAAATAGCTGACCATGGATTCTAACACAAATTTAATCCAGTTTTTTACCTCGCTGTTACAGCGTCACCTCTGAACTACCTTCGACATGAACAAATAAATACATCGTGACAACTCGATTGTCATCTTTTTTTTTTCTTTTTTTCACAGTAATTAAACAAACAATCGTAGATTTATTCCCCACCAAAGTTTAACTGTTCAAAGTTCCAGGTTCAATTTCCTTCAACCACACTGGATCAAACTAAACAGTGCCGTGGCGTTTTCTTTGCCATCCTCATCTTGGGTGATGATCTCCATGGTTCCGTCATTTAGAAGGACTTGTTCAAGCAAAAGGGTCTCTTGATTTTGATCGGCCATTTCCACGACCGTCTCCTCTAGGTTGCTCGCGATGATTCTCTGGTTGGACTGGTTTCTCCGTCTGCGTATTTTAGGTCGGTCACTGTGTATTCTCATGTGTCTTCTCAAGTCATACTTGCCAACAAAACCTGCGCCGCACTCATCGCAGCTGTAGGGTTTGTTGTCCGAGTGCGTCCACAAGTGTCTCCTAAGGGCCGCGGTGAATGTAAACGCCATGCCGCATGTGTTACAAGTGTATGGCTTCTCCCCCGTATGGAGGAGACTATGATCCCTCAGAGTGGCGCGCTGATTGAACCTCTTGCCGCAGACCTCGCACGTGTAGCTGCGCGGGTTCGAGTGTATCTTCGTGTGATTGATGAGATTCCCCTGCTGCGAGAACGACTTCATGCAGACCTCACACTTGTATGGTTTCTCGCCTGTGTGTACCCGCATGTGTGTGACCAGGGTGCGATTGTTGTGGAACCGCTTATCGCAAACGGTGCAAGGATACTTAGCTAGCTGCTGACCTTCGGTTTCAAGATGACTAAGTAGGTGGCGCTTGTAGTTGGCCTTCTGGTTAAACACCTTAGAGCACTGCGTGCACTCGTAGGGCGCTCCGTTGATGTGCGTGCTGATGTGCTCCTCGAGCTCGTCTTTGGACTTGTATCTGTTGCCGCACTTAGCACACCGGTATCTAGGAAAATTTGCGTGACAGACCATGTGGCGTTTGAGGTACCGACGCATCGAGTAGGCCTTGTTGCATAAAAAACACGTGTACGGAAACTGGCCGCTGTGTGTCTTGACGTGGGTTCGCAACTGGGCCTGACTCTCACAGTCCTTCTCGCAAATCGTGCAGAAGAATGGTCCGTCCGCGGGGATATGATTGTCTACGGTGTGCAGCAAAGCGTTCGTCAACTTGTCATAATTCTTCGAGCAGAGGGTGCACTGGTATTGCATCTTGCCGTTTCGGGAGCGAACCTCCTTGATTCGGGTCACGTTGTCGTTAAGAGCGCCGTACAGGTTGCTGTTTTGGGAGTCATCGTCAAGGATCACCTCCTGACCACCGCCGGCGACCAAAGTTTCTTGGGTTGGGGTCTCTTCATACTCACTGATCTCACCCTCAAAGGCTTCGCCTTGAGTAAAGAGAGGCTGCCAGTATTGATTCTCCACCTTTAACTTGATCCCCTCGTCGGTTTTGAGCTCCTGTGCTGAACACAGACTCTCGTCGTCAGCTTTTTTCAATACTATCGGTGGCTCCTTCATAGGCACTCTCTCAAGGGGGGTTGGCTTCTCCGAAACTGACTTTAAAACTAAATGCTCCTCCTCCATCGAGGTTTGAGAGATGAATTCTCCGTCATGAACAAGTGAATCGTTATCAACGGTAACGAAACATTGCTCCTCCATCAATTCGTTTATATCATGTGCATCATCCGATGCCATTTGCTCCAACGACTCCTCTTCAGCAATATACTCAATGGAAATTGGAATATCACCTTCTTGTTTTAGGATTGGAATCTCTTCCTCATAGTAGGTGTCCATCATGATGGTCTCGTTTTGATCATCGTCTTCCAGCTCGTTTTCTTCCTCTGTCTCCTCGATTACTTTTATTTGTTTCTTTTTGCGAGTGTTGTATTTTCGAGGGGACGGAATTGGTGCTGGTTTCTTAACTTGTTTTGATTTCACCTGCAAATCAATTTTTGCAAGTTTATTAATTCTGCGCAATGATTTAGTTGTAAATATATTTAATTTTTTAATACGAAACTCTTTATGAATTGTACTATCTCTTCAATGAAATGAATGTCAACAAGAAATTAAACTCTACATTGTCAATTTTTTTATAAATTTCAAACTGAAATGAAATTTTTATTTTTATTAAAAATTAATATTTAAATATAAAGCTTAAGTATTTATAATCAATTTTCTTCATTTTTTGTCAAAATGAAAACATTTTTTTCAACAAGAGAAGTACAAAGAGAAAGAAAAATTTCCTCTGATCTTTATTTTAAAACAAATATCTTTTTTCTATAAAACTGTAGTTATTTTTATTTTTAATGTTAAATTTAACACTTCATACTTGTTTGTACAATTTCTGATTCCAACATTTCACCTCCACCAATTTTATACCTTTTTTTTTAATATTTTGAATTTACAATATATTTAAGAAAATCAAAATCGAAATACAAACCAGAATTTCTATTATTGATTTTGGATAAACCAGACTTATAATTTTAAATTATAAATTTAAATAGTGATTTTAATTTTAAAAAACTTACTATTTTTTGATTTAACATTTTACGTAGTTTTTCATCTGTCTCCTGAACTTGTAATTTGAATTCATAAAATGCATTGGTCCGATATGCACATTTCGTGCACAACATCATTGGTAAACCATCTGATCTGTCCATCTGTAATCATATATATTCAATTTAAACACTGCTTGTTTATATATTTGAATTTTTACTCAATTCTGTCAGTTTCTACTAAATTTTTTTTGTTGAAATAATGAATTAAATTGTAATCAGTTTTTTCTTGTTAAAAAAGCATAACATCTTTTTATAGTATGGTGTAACATGAACATATATAATTATTAAATATATAATTGATCTAATCAAATACGTAGCGAACTCTGAGGAAAAAGGTGAAAAAACTAGTCAATTCAAATCGATCATTGCAACTGATATCAATTGTATACGTAAGCGATATACTAACCTTAACAGAAGTTAATTCTGTAAGTTTATCGGACAACCTGTAGTTTTTGATATTGTCGTCGTACATATCCAAGAGGCGGCCGTCCACTTTCATGCAGACCCGACACATATCGGCAAAACTCACTTCCCAGCTCATCTTCGATATTATCCGTGTTACAGGCTATATTTATAAGTTTCAATAATAAATATTTGATTGTTTGTACATATTACGCCATTTAACGATGCCAGACACGACGCGACGATCACAACCTCATTCCTTCTGACGCAGCAGCGCCTCCTACAACTTCAACGGATAAAAACCTTGTTGACGATATCGATTGGGCGCTTGCGCGGGAGTCAAGGTCGATAATGATGAACCCGCCAAAGAAAAATGATCGGTAACTTTTGGGCTATTGATTTTTTTTTTTCAGATTAAAAGGACATTACTGTTGTTATTTTATATTATTGTTTTTAATTTGAAAAAATTTCAGTTATTGTTATTGTTCAGATTTTGTAAAACATTCAAATTGTTTACTATTTTAATAAGAAAAATGCTTGTTCAATTTGGTTATCGAGCTTGATTTTTGTTGTCGTTGAAGCAGTGACTGAAATTTCAAATTTACCGCCAAAGAAATAGCCACTGCTGTCATTGTTACCGACCCCCACGCACCATAACATACGTCATTCCATTCCATTTAACACAACAATTGACATTCCTTTTCAGTACTGTCTTACAATTGAACATTGAGATGAATTTAAATGGTCGGGTGTTTTGTGTCACTGAGAGTTTTGCTCTATGCGATGACTGAGTTTGACTGTGATCCTGTTCTGTCAAGTAAGTAACCATCTTGTGATCCTTCCAGGTGTATTAATAATTTTTGCATTGGCAGAAAGACAACATTTTTTTGCAGAAATGTCCCGTGCAGAAACTTTTCTTAACGAGACAAAAAATGTGCCTGTGACAGGTAGTTTTTTGGAAACCGAATATTTTCGGATCTTAATTTTTGACAGCTGTGTTGCAACATTTTTTTTATCATTAGATTTTTGCAATTATAACAGATGTTTCAACATAACCTTGTATTTGCAATAACTGTTTTTTTCATTGACTTTTCCACACCTCAGTTGCATTGCTCATTTGTAAGTTCATTGTCATTAGTTGATTCACAAATAACTTATTTTTCATAACACTTTCTTATTATCAATTTTTTATGTTCAGTAATAAAGTTGGCGTTTAGAATAAAAAAACAACAGAAATTTAAAAAACAAAAAAACTTTAAAAATAGTTGAATTATAACGTGCAAAAATTGTTTAAATATTTTCTGATATTTTCTGTCTTTCATAGGTACAGAAGGCTGACAATTTGAGGAGGACAACAATCGGAAATGAGAATGCGATATAAAGCAAATAATAGGAATTGATTAAAAATAAGATATAAGAAATTGGTCGTGTTAACGTACGAATGAATCGTTTTGCTCATGTTGAAATATTAACTGTCTTTCAATGCCATTTGCTGAAAACGTCAGATCTCTGACCAAAATGGAAGAATACACGGACACATCTTCTCTGTCAGTCGTCGACGTTTATGACATCGCGTCGGAGATTGGAAAAGAGTTTGAAAAGTTGATAGAGAGTTTTGGACCGGACTCTATTATCAACCTTGTGCCAAAAGTTATTAACGCACTTGAAGCTCTAGAAAATTTAGCAACGAAAAATGAGAGGGAAAATACAGAGGTTCAAAGCTTGCAAGCCAAGATATCACAGTTGCAGACAGACAAATTTGAGAAGCTCGAAGAGAGGCAGAGATTTGAAAAGGTAAAGAAAAGTCATTTAGAAACATAACACCCTTGAATTGTTTCTACAATTTTAAGTCAATTTATAATACAAAAGTCAAATGATGATACGAAGAAGTAACTAGAGAAAGTAATAATTTCTACGAAGATAGTGTTCCATAATGATTTTGATATCTTATTAGGTGGGAAAATCAATTGTAAGGGAGAATGATGATTGCTGTATTCTATTGTGTTATGTATTTTTATTGTATTAATGTATAGATCCCAGGAGTTTTTATGGGGCGGGTCGAAAATAGTATATTTTATACTACCAGAAACAAAAGTACAGATATCAAGTTTGAGGGTACAAGTTGACAACCTAAACGAAGTAAGAGTAGTTATCACTCCGTACTTGTGAATCACTAAGTTACCACCATTTTTGTTTCAAGTTACAAAATATATAATTTTATAACTGTTTGTCTTTGAAGAGAACCAATTCTTTACGGAAAAAGAGACAGTGAAGTTAGCTTTAGAAGTACAAGTAAAGCCCTATTTTGAAGCTATCACTTTTACCCTGTTTTTCGAGGGCAACACTTTCAAGGCCCGTATTTGTTATGAAAAATGCGGTTTACATCCTGAAACAAAATTACTACTTTATGAGTTCATTTCCTGTTTCAGAATTTAATATTAATTTTATCGATAAACTATTAGCGATCGTTTTGTAAAAATATCAATAGAATTTTTGTGAATTAAAATGAACATTATTAAAGTATAAAAGCATTAACCCATTGACGTTGATACCGTTGTTACACACACTGTCACGCTTACGTACGTGAGATTATGGGCAGGACTAACGCACTACCGTGTAGGTGCGCGCGGGGCCTGGGCTTAAGGTGATATTGAAGTCGAGTTTACCACTTCGGAAACGGGGGAGGTTACCGAGGAAAATATACTTAACATAATGGAATGAAAATTTGTCAAAATATGAAAGATAAATGAGAGAATCAAGTGATTAAATAATAAATCATAAGAATAAATAAATAAAAAAAAATTATTATTGATTAATATTTTTGAATGAATCATACAAAAAATTAAATATTTTTGTACAATTATTTTTACAACGAAAGTAAAATATTTTTTTTATTAAAAATCATAAATTATTTATGCAAACAATGCATGACAATGAGAAGATGAGAGACTCCCCCTGTGCCAATGTTCGGAATCTATAAAAATAGCAGGAGTGGAAATCAGCCAATAGGCGCTCAAGTGTGCAGGAGCGTAAGCATACGTGTTTCCACGCCCATACTGACGAAAATACATATATATTGAAAATATAAAAAAAATATAAATTTTTTCTATATAAATATATTTCCGACAGTACTGACTATATTTAGTATTTTTTTTTTTTTATAAATACCATTATATAAATTTATATAATATAAAATGAAATATATATTTTATATAAAAAATTCATAAAAATGCGTAAAAATTTATAATTTATAAAAATTATATTTTCGTCCGTGAGGGCGTCACAGAACCAATTCATCTTTTCACTCGTTTGTTGACTTTTATAATTAAAATTGCATAAATTAAAACAATTCTAACCTGTATAAGAATTGAAGTTGAATTTTTTTTTCATGAACAATTTGAAGATATGTTAATGTTTTTTGATGACCTATTTCTATATTCATTAGAAGTTTTGTAGACAAATATTTGTTTATTTTTTATATAATTTCAATAATGAATGATATTTTTCAAAATATCACAATAACTGTAGCATAACATAAGAAACGTTCACTCTTGAAGACTTTTCAATTTTGATTGATTACAAATAATTTAGATACTTCATCCTTAATTTGAGGATTTTATCGCGTACTGATTATTTAAAATCTTGAGTAAATAAAGAATAGTATATTTCGCAACAAGGGCGCTCGTGCCCGTGCTGGTGATAGTGTTTTTCGGACCGCGGGGCAGGGCAGGTGTGAGGCCACTTCCGCCCTAGGGCGGAAATAGCCTTACATCCGCTCAACCCTAGGTATGAAATAGTATATTTGTTATCTAGGAAGGACGACGCGAAAATTGGCTCAAGGACAATATTTCGTGTCATTCTCCCATGGTTAACATTATATTTTTCGTACCCAGTGGGCGTGAAGAGCCTTTTTGCGAAACGCCCTAGAGAGCGAAGTGGCACTTCGCGCCCGCTGGTACGAAAATATTTTTTTCTAAATTCCGAGTCCAATTGTTAGAACATTTTTTAGGAATTGGAACAAATTGAAGAAAATTGGAAACAAGAATCTCGCGATTTAGTGGCGATGGTAACACGACTTCAGGACGAGAACACTCGTTTGTCAACCGCATTACAAGAATCGCGAGGCGATAATGAGAGTAGCAGTCAACAAGGTATAGAACAGCTCGTACCGCGGAGATACTAAATTTTTTTTGTGGTTCAGAGACTGAATACACCTGTTTGAAATCAAATGTTACTTTCAGCGTATACCTCGCCACAAGAAGTTGATCTCGTGGTTTTACGACGTTTGAGAACAACGATAGATAATCAGAGGGATCAAATCCGAGCTAAAGACAGAGAGTTACAACAGAAAAACTTCGATATAGAGAATGTAAGTGTGCAAAATTTAAGTAAGTGTGTGTAAGTGTGGTCACTTTTCTTTTATTAGAATATGAAGGCGTTCGATTTGTATTATTTTTTGATTTATATTTTTTTCATGTTGCAGTTAACATCTCGCGTGGAAACGTTAAGTGTGGTGGGACGAGAATTAAAAAGAAAGCAACGCCAAGCACAAATGCAAGCTCGAGGAATGGTCGAAGAGAGAGCTGATCTGTTTGCACAATTGCAGAATCAAAATCGTGAGCTCATTAACTTGAGATCAAGATTGGGCATTGTTCGAAAGGAAAATGAAGATTTATCAAAGTGTCATGCACCCTCGGATGCAAAATTTGATCCGGATGATCCCAACAGGCCTCGATTTACAACTGCCGAATTAAAAGAGATCCTTCAAGAAAGAAATGAATTGAAAGCACGAGTATCTGATCTAGAAGATGAGTTGGAACTTTATCGACCTAAACCTGAAACGTATGTTAAAAGATATGAGAATATGAAAAATATTACATTTAGACATCTGAAAAAAGTCTACTTGCTTTTGTTTTTTCCATTGAAATGAATTTTTTAATTGACGTGTCGATTTGATATTTTTTAAAATTAGCAATAATAATTACTGAAAAATTAAATAATTCTAATATTGCGATTTTCCAGACCCGAGGATGAAAATGATGCACCTGTTCAAGGACCATTACCTTATGAACCTGATGACGCTCCGTGGAAAAAAGCTTCTGAATCTGGAATCCGTAGATTGTAAGTAATAATTTTTCATCACACGTAGATTCGTTATAAATACTAATAATTATGTTTTTTGTCATCTTTTAGTTTCCGAAAAATTTTCTCCGAGAGCAGCGGAAAATTGCTAGGAGGTAGCAGTCCCAGGCGAAGTCTTTCAAATTTATCAAAAACGCTGTCTGGTAATGGTTCCAGTCATGATGTGTAATCTTAATGAGACACTATCCCGTTATATCTGACTGAAAGTCTGGATTCGAACATATTATTCCAAAGTTATAAGCAAAAACCTTTTATGAAGAATATCTATTATCCGAGTATATCATTACTGAAAATTATTATGTAGGTTTCGGTATCATAATAAGAGCAGAATATTTAATGACGAAAAGAAGTTTAACAATTTGAAACTAATAATTTCTATTATATAATGAAGAACTGTACTAACATTATGTTTATTTGATGGTTATAGATTCTTTAAGAAAACGAAAAAGTCTAATTAATAAGAAGTTAAAAATATTAATTATCAAAGTATATTATGCAAAGTTATGCTTTTATCGTATGTTTTTTGTTTAGCGTAACGAATCATCTAAAATCGTGTCAATTATGTTGTAAAATTCAGATAAATAAACTGTTTTGATTGACATTTTTAAGAATTTTATTTATTCACGATACCAAAAGTTTTAATTCAATTAAAACTGATTTTTTAATACAATTCAATTTAGCTGTACAATTTTGGTAAAGAACTGATTTAATGTTTTTTAATACCATTAGCAGGCAAATAACAAAAGTTGAAGCACTATTCTCATACATCATTCATACTTCGGAATTATTTATCTGCAGTTCGTCACTTATTGTAGACTAGTAATTCACGAAGGTGATAGTTCTGGAAACTAATATTTTTCCAAATTGGTGCTGAAACGAAAAAGAACTCCAATTAATTAAATATTAAACGACACGAAAGTTTGTCATTCCCTGTCATTTTTTTTACCAACGAGAATCTCTTTACTTTATAAGCATTTTTGTTTCTCACAATTTTCTATTATTTCAAAATGAGTTCTAAAGAGTTCGACAGGCTCATTCGTCCGGTAAGAATATGTAGTCAGATAATGGGAGTTTGGCCACCCAATCAGAATAGCAACTTCATAATTAAATGGATCAAGTATTATCAATTAAATTTCATGTTTCTCGTTGCGATTTTTCACGTCGCTACCACAACGTGGGATGCTGTTCGAAACCGTCACGATATTAACGAACTTACTGATCCTGCTCTGGTAGCCTCAACAGGCTATCTCAGTTTTTTCCGGTTCATCGCATTTCTAACACATCGAAAGGATGTGGCCTTTGTTTTAGAAGTGATGAAATCTGACTGGCTATCAAACGATAACAAACAACTTTTAAGAGATAAAACTTCTCATGTCTACAAAGCAGCCAAAATTTTCATTATCATACTCCAATTGTCGGTCTTTTCATACGTTTTAGGCCCTCTTTTGAAGGTAAAATTAACTTAAAATAACGAATTTAGTATTAACGTATGTTAAATTTTACTCTTTTTCAGCCTGGAAATCATGATATTTTACCATATAGAGGATACTATTTTGTTGAGCATCCGTCTCCGTCTCAGTACAAAATCATGTTCATTTGTAATACTGTCATCGCTTTTCTTACATGTAATTCAGTATCAACTGCGACGCCACTTAGTCTAGTGATTGTGATGCATGCGGCAACGAAATTTTCTATCTTGCAGGTGAAGATAAAATCTTTGCAAGATGTAAACAGCGATACAGCTGGCAATTTAAACAATCTGATAAGGGAACATCAGCAAGCAATAAGGTGAATCTTTGACAAGTTTCGTATAAAGTGTTTTTATAATGATTTTGGAAAATGGAAAATGTACAAAAAAATTCATAATAAATATAATCATATAATAATCCAGGCATAATAATCATATTTCTGAAGTTATTTGTTTGATAGAATATGAATTTGTAATAAAACAAAGCGACTTACATAAAAAAAACTCTGGTTAAATAGATAAAAATTAAAGAGTTCTATTTCCCGCACTGAGGACATCTTTTTCAAAACAACATTGGAGGAACCCTAGCGCCACCACGATGTATCATTTTTTTTGTTACATGTTTTATATTGCAACGTATAGAAAACAACTAGTGCAAGTTTGAACAAGTTTCGACCAATAGTTTTTTGTTAAAATCCATTCTTGAAGTTTGGTCATTTTTTTTAGCCGTGCGAGAAGAGAAGACCCCCTTAAACTAGTCGAATCCTGCGTTATTATTGATGATATAGTTAATTTTGAGTTTTATTTCTGCCAGTGTATCGTCATTTAATTTATACAAACATTCTTTATTTTTATTCAATGTTTATAAATTTTAGGTTTGCAGAAGCTGTAGCAAGAATTATAAGTTTGATTTCATTAGGACAGTTTGTACTTAGTAGTGTGTTATTATGTGTTGCAGGATTCCAAATGACAGTATGTCTTTCATTCATGATTGAATTACCTCACCGAGACAAAAATATACGTATAAATATATTTCAATTTACCAAGCGTGTTGACTAACTGGCTAAATTTGCTAAAAACTGGAAAATTTGTCAGCATATTAAACAAAAGTGAGAGAATCACGTGATTATGTTTTTTCCGTACATAAATTGATCTAGTATCGAGAAACTAAGATAAATATTTCATAATGTTGTGTTGAGACTTTCAGAAAACTTTGAATAAAAAGGCTTTTAAATGAATTCTACTCTCAATGTTAAACAAACAAACTATATCACGCGTGATTCTCTCACTCCTGTTTTATATTCTCGCAAATTTTCATTTAATTCCATAAAGTAAATTTGTCTCTGTAACCTCCCTCGTTTTTTAAGCGCCACTTCAATATCACCTTAAGGTGAAATGGAAGTCAATCTCATTTTGTCTTTCTCATACTTATGGAGAAATAATTAATGCCATCTTTGTTGCACTTATACGACTTACATTTCACCTTAAGGCGTATTAATACATATGTTTAAAATATACAATGTAAAAATTTACTATCTAGGTTGTTCTTACTACAATTATATCGTAACTTCTTTACTACTTCATATTGTAATCAGCACAATATAGCTTGTACCCGCTACGATCTCGGTTTCTCAGTGTATGTAAAATATATACGGATATATTTTGTATGTACAAGAATTTGTGGAATATATTTTAAAATATATTTTTGTTCGTGTGGGATGAAAACCGTAATTAGACTTAACTTTCTCAATTTCAACAGTTTTGAGGCTAAATATGTTCTCAGTTTTATCATTCATACTGTGCATGCATTGTGGTGCCTTTAAATGATGTGATTAACAACTTCCATTCATTTTCAGTGAAAACTAAGAATAAAATCTATAAAAAAATCGAAACGTGTAGGGGCAGTACGGGTCATTGTGACACTATGGGGTGAATGTGCATGAAACAACGAATTTTGCATTAACAAAATTATTATCTATAGTTTTTTGTCGATGTATCATTTTTATACTTTACTTCCATTTTCGTGCTCCTTTGGAATTTTTTAGTTTCAAAGTTGCAAAGTTATTTCTACTGTCACATTCACCCCAAAGTGTCACAATGAAAATTCACAAATTCAAAATGTTAAAACTGAGAAACTTGAATATATTTACATCACATGCATTATAATATATGACAGAATTGTTATGATATTTTGGTATAAATATATACCCAAGTGTATCATCAATTTATTATTCTCCTTATTGCAGATGCTTCATGATACACATGGTTTTATAAAATATGGCATGTACATAAATTCTGCTGTTTTGGAAATGTTTATGTTCAGTTGGAGCAGTAATCAGCTTATGGAAGAGGTATTTATTATTTTCTTTTATATCAAGCTGAACCTTCGAGTGATTATGATCAGAATATAATCAAAGTGAATAAAAAATAAAAATGTGTTCCTTTTGAGTTCCAATTTGAGTTCTTTAACTAATCAATAAATTACTTTAATTTAATTTTAGAGTGAAATGATTTGCCTCAGTAGTTACGAAAGTTGTTGGATAATCATGAATAAGCATCTCTGTACAAAAATTACTGTTCTGATGATGAGATCTAAG
>JAAMPD010000846.1:0-35104 GCA_025266255.1 Trissolcus basalis
CCTTTTCGTTTCTTTTTTTTTTTTTTTTTTTTTTTTATCATCGTCTCAAAAATATTAAGTTCCATCCGATTCAACAACCTCGTTTGAATAAATATATTATTTCTTGCCAAGTCACAAAAGTGTCGCAAATGAAAAGTTGTTTTCACATCCATTATGTAATGCAACAGATAAACAATAATTAAAAAAAAAGTACAGATGTGCGATGTGCATAAGTTTTATCAGAACGTGTGATAGTCAAGCGAATTATATAATAGAGATTTGAAAACGACTTTGTCGTTACACGATTGTTCATTCTTCATACTTTTTTTTTTATTTCTTTCCGTTCAGTTTTTTAATTCCAAAAATGTAACTTCAAAAAATCCGTTTTTACCAGCCAACAAAAAGCAACAATTTCATGCGTTCTCTCAAACTTAAAATTCAAAATGCAAACAAATGTTATATCAAAAAAAAACAAAAAAAAAAATAGTTGTATCAAATTTGCAAAATGAAGAAATGATAATGAAATGAAGTTGTTTTTTCTTCTATCCCCGCGTTACGAATTTTACATCAGTCGTGTATCATCAAGGGAAGAGGTCCGATTTTGTTGGTTCAAAATTTGGAAACGTCGAGTGGTGGGGGGAGGGGGGTTATTGTAACTACAAAATTCGTCACTCGTGGATAAATGAATGAACGATTGACTCGTAGGAGGTAATTAGTTAGTTGATCGATTTAGCTGGAATGAGATTGAGACAAAGGAGGAGTAGCGGCAGTACTTGCGGGGCGACTGCGGAACGCTCCGGCAACTATCTTAATTTACAAAATTCGTACGGTCCTGTTTAAGGCGGGGCCCGCGAAGAGAGGCGAGCGGTTGAATCGGATTGGATTGGAGCGCGACTCGCAGCCAAACTGGTTTGGTTTTGTACGGCTTGCACCGCTGCACCGCTCTCGCGCCGAGACAGTCCAATTTATGCATTACGGCTATGTAGGCACTACACACGATCAAAACGCTGAGCCCGGACCTTTATTCTACATTCACCGCCGTCCTCATCACATTATACCATACAACAATATTATATCAGTTATCTACCAAAGTGCCTACAAGTTTCCAAATTTCGCCGGATTACGTATTTGTTTTTTTTTTTATTTTTTTTTACTTTTTTTTATATTACGTTAAACCGACAAGTTCTTCGACAAACAAGTTCAACCAAGTTACCATCAATCAACAATCAACAACGGAAGCAGCAAGAAACAAAAAGCAACGGCGGTGTTTGAGCCACAAATTGAAAATTGCAGTTCAGTTTTTGTCGACACGAGTAATTATTGCTTTTGGTTTATATGAGTTGCGGTTACTGTGGCGCGTCCAAGTTACAGCATTGTCGAAAACAGTTGGTCGCATTTGCAAAGTGCACGATACCCAGACGGAGGAGGAGGAATCAGCGACAAAGAGATAAGCAAACAGAAAGAGCGCGAAGATAAACGCTCGACGCGGACTCTATAATATGTTTCGCGCACCTTAATGTTGTACAGTGATTGATATTCGTTCTGAGTGTGTGTGTACGGATTCTCGTGCTATTTATTTGAGAGTTAACACCAAAATAGCAGCCAAATTGATCAGGTATAGTCTCAACTGATACACCCATCGTTACAATCGCCGCAAGCCCGTAACGTCTTACAAGAAGTCGGCCCACGCGAACCGACGATGTCGCCGCCGCCACCGCTGTCAGCCCGAAATATGGTTCAATTGTGCAAGGATTAATGCGTGCCTCTCAGTGTCCGTCGTACGACAATTTTTCGCGTCCCGCACTTGTTACCATACATTGGTAAACGAGCTGCCCCGCATCTGTGACGACTATTTTTGTTTTTTCTCTCGGTCAACGGCGCCTGTCTGTGCTGCAAAAAAAAAAGTCACAAAAAGAGAGCCGAGCGAATTTTTGCGAGGAAAAAAGTAATCGTCATGAGAGCGGGATTTTGATAAGGGGGGGAGCGGAAAAATGGTCGGGAACACCTGTTGGAAGTAAAAGTGATTGTCGATGGACGAGTGAGTGGGCAAAATTGACGGGATTTCGGGTTGACGTTGGTCGGTTATTGTTGGTGCATATTGCACGGCGGCGGACGACCGTTCTTCTCTGTCTTTGTTTGGCGTGCGTGCGCGCGCGCGCGTTCTTAGCGCTATCGCGCGGCGCGTCTTTGCTTCTCTCCTCTTTTTGTTCTTATTCTCGGTGAGGTTTTTGCACGGGCCAATCAGAATTCGCGAAGGCAGCCGAAAGAAAATGGCCAACGAGCGGAGCCCGCGAACGCGCTGGGTTCGAGCGTATCTTTGCGCGTCGTTTTGTGAACCCCGTGCATTTCGCGAATCACGTTGACGTCCGTCGCCATTTCCTCGCCAGAGGACCGCGTTTCATCCCTTTTCTCAGGTACGTGCCCTCGCGCTCGCTCAGCCTCGCGCGAGTTTTTCGCCCAGCCTGCTTTTCCCGCGAAAAACCACTCGCAATCAACCAAGCCAACCGGCCAAAATCCACCCCGACCAAATTTGCACTTGCAACTGCAACTGCCAACCTCTCCACGCGCCTCGGCACTTTTTCCTCCTCAATTTGAAAACCCTCCTCATTGTTTATTCCCAATTTTCCTCCCTCCCCCTCTCCTCTCCCTGGCTAAGCTTCGATTTGCAAACATTTTCCGGCATTTCCACGAAATCTCCTCGTTTTCAAGTTCTTTCTTTTTTTTCTTCGTCTCTCTCTCTCTCCCACCCTATATCTCGGTCTTTTTTCATCATGCTTTCGAAATTTTTGCAACGTTTCCACTGCGGCGAGTTTCGTGAACTCGAGCCGCGTGGGAAAACACCGGCCATTGCACTTTTGGGCGCTGCAACACGAAATTTTCATCTTCGCGTTCTTCTGTCTCTCGCTCTCTCTCTCATTTGTTTTTCTCTGACAAAAAAAATTATCAACCGGCTCTCATGATCGGTGCGACTGTTAATTGGAGCTCGAAATATCGCACACACGATTATATTCGCGAGGATAGTGGGGACGTGTGTCCAGCGATAACGAACTTGCACGTTTAAAATGTTCATCTGCTTTTCTTCTCTCTCTGTTTCGTTCCACTCGGGCTTGCTGCAAAACAAAAACAAACGTCCTCCCTATATTTCATCTTATTTTCTTCGTCCAACCAAAAAATCGCACATGCGCGAGTAGACATTTTTCGCCACGCATGTTCCTCTGGTTTGTTTTTATCTCCCTGCCTGATAAACAAAAATGTGAAAAAAAAAATTGCTGCACTCACCTACACAGCTAGAGTGTTTTCGAGGTTAGGTTTGGAAAATTCGCAAAGTTACGTAACGTGCGAATGCGCGGATCGGCATGCGGCGAATGAAAAATCGGGGAAAAAAATATGAGAACGCGCTCTGTCTTTTTTGTCGTCCCTCCTTGTTCCTTTTGTCGTGCGGCACCGTCGTCAAACAATTGAAAGACAAGCCGCGCGAGCGAGACAATCGGTCTGCTGCGAAGTTGGCTGCGCCGCGTCCGACTCGAACCTGAACACAGTCTCGCGTGGAATCCCGAGCGAAACGGCGCGCGAATTTGCAATCTCCGCTTGTTTCGCGAATTTTTTCTTCTCCGCTTGATTTATCTTATGATTTGCATTTGTTATAAACTTGTGTTTAGTTTAATTGACCGTTGAGTTTACCAGTTCAGTGCAAATAGTTGTTTTTTTTAATAATTTTTGCGAATAAAAAATAAAAGTCAGAGGAAGAAAAAAGTTGAAGATCGTTTGGGCTTTTTTGCGGTTTATTAAAAATGGTTAATGTTTTTGTGTGTGAAGCAATGGCCGAGGGGAACGGGGAAATAAAGATGGAGGACAAACAGAACAAGGAGGACATGGACTACACGGACAGGACGGAGGATTTTGGCAAACTGATCGCGTACGGACTGGACCACAAAGTCGCCGCAAAACTCGACGAAATCTACAAAACAGGCAAATTGGCTCACGTGGACCTCGACGAGCGAGCACTCGACGCGCTAAAGGAGTTCCCCGTTGACGGCGCGCTCAACGTCCTGACACAATTTTTGGAATCCAATTTGGAGCATGTGTCAAACAAATCGGCATACCTCTGTGGAGTCATGAAAACGTATCGACAAAAAAGCAGAGCTGGTCAAGGCACGGGCACCAGTACCACCACACCTAAAGTTCCAGATGGCGACAAAATTAAGGTTCGTTTATTTGTAAACATTTGTTCCTTAACTTCATCTGTTTTTTCTTATGAAAAAACAAAAACAAAACGTTTCACCTAACCTTATTGCAGATTTTGCTGAAATTGTTCAGATATTAGATTTTCAAGTTGTTTTTCAAGTTTGACATGTTTTGTAAGTAAGAAAATCTTTTAAACAAATCAGATTGTTGATTCAGATCCATTGTGAAGTTTGGAATTAAAAAGTGAAATAAAAAATGCAAATAATAATCATTTGGTTTGAAATATGAGAGATAAATGACAGATGCAATTTTGGTGTGAGGCAAAATGTTCTCACCGTGGATATGAAAATAAGTTTTTTAAAGGGTGGAACAATGAGATGTGAAAAGGCGCGAACACTCAAGGGTTAACGTTGATTTTTGAAATTTGCTTTGCAGATGATCTTGGAGAGAACTGGTTACCCACTAGATGTCACAACTGGACAAAGAAAATATGGCGGGCCACCTCCGAATTGGGAAGGTCCGACACCTGGAACTGGATGCGAGGTATAATAATTCACAAACCTCCTTCCACCGTCTTTTTTTTTTCTTCTTCTTCTTTAGCACATCTCGATTCGAATTTCCAAAAATGATAATCCAAATTCACTAACGAATAAAAAAAAAGTTATTTCAAAAATGTGCAAATTTGTGTGCAGGACTAAATGTTTATAAAATTTCGTGACGAAAAAAAAAGAAACAATTGTTTACAAATTAAGGTTTAAGATGAAGATCAATGTCCGACGTTTAATATAACAAGTTTTTCTTTTTTGCTTTCTGCTCTATCACTCACCTCAAAAATTGTACGTATTGTTCATAACTTTATAAATTCATCCATATACAATTCTGATTGAAATCATTCATCAATTTATCATTCCGATGAAACCTCAGATAGCTGTCTAGTTTTGCTAAACTTCTAGTTGTCAAGTTCTTTCTTTCCACAATGTATGTACATAAATAATGAGAACAAGATAATAATAATTTCTTCAAATTCATCATCGCACATTTTTCGCACAATCTTTTTTACAAAAAAGTTCACCAGTTTTTTGATCGAAACTAAGAAACTGCTTAACTGCATGATTTTCTAGATCAAAGTTTTTCGAATTTTTTAGCATATGCGTTTTTTCATATGGTAGAATTTTTGCTATTTTGTAATAACAGTCCTATAGGTGGAGCAACTTTTTTTTTCATACGACATCTTTTATCATGATAGTTGAATTATGATTGTTAAACTTATGACAATGAACAATTTTGTTTTAAGATCAACTGATTAATCAAATTGTGCCTGTAGGTTTTCTGTGGGAAAATTCCAAAAGATATGTTCGAGGATGAGCTGATCCCACTGTTTGAAAAATGTGGTACAATTTGGGATTTGAGACTGATGATGGATCCCATGACGGGTTCCAACCGAGGATATGCTTTTATCACTTTCACAACCCGGGAAGCGGCGCAACAAGCTGTCAGAGAGGTACGTTTCAATTTTTTCGTCGAACTGTTGACATCATATATCTTCAAAAAAAAAAACCTTCTTTAGCTGATAACCGTGCTATCCCGGACTTCATTCGATTCATTTATTTATATTTTATTTACAAAATTGTTACAAAATTCGTTATTGCTACCAAACTCTGCATTCTTTCGAAATGTTTACAACGTTCAATCTAATTCGACCATCGTTGCAATTTGAAAATCAAAATTAAACATTGTTCAAAATATGTTGCAAATGCATCGAAAGAATTAACCTTGTGACTTGTTCCGTATAATTTGAAAGTTTGTTTTTCTGTAAAAAGTTATGTTGCACTTTCGTTTCAAAGAACAAGTCACATGTATTTTTTTTTAATTTGTACCCCAATTTTATTTTTTTATTTTAAATGTTAACATCCCTGACCATTTGTTCGTCAAGTTTTATTTTGTATATCCAACTGATCCCAGATGTTTGTAACAGCAAAATCTATCTAACGATTTTCACGGATGAGTTTCTTTTCCAGCTCTCCTCTTTGCTCAGTGGGCAAAATTGGGAGTGGAAGACCTTCCTAAAGTTAATCAAAATAAAAAAGGAAAAAAAACATATATTGATTAAAAAAACAATGAACTGGTCTGATTGGTTAGGGGTAAAATGAATTGGTCAAATCTAATTGGACAGTGACAATTTTGTAACAAAATTAAAAAAAAAAAAAAGGAAATCTGGTAGGCTTGAAAAATTTGTTCGCAGGAACACACGATTTCGCAAACGCCGGTTTCCTATATTGTGAAGATTCGAGCGATTAAGCGCATGCCACTTTCTCGCTTTCATGGATCCACGCCATGCTATAGATCTGCGTTTCGTCTCTTTGTCTAAAATGCAATTGACGCGATGCAACATCTAAAGAAAAATTTATCTCATTTTCTAAATTCAATCTATAAGATATAAAAACTAAAACAAGGTTGGGTAAGTTTATAAAATAACAAACAATTTTTTTTCACCTTTCAAATACCCAAGCTTGTTTGAAATCAAAATTCTTATTGGAAGAAAAAAACTTGAATTGGCAAAATTAGGCATGTGTGTGTTTTTGTTCATCCCACAGCTCGATAATCACGAAATAAAACCCGGCAAGAGTGTGAAAGTAAACATTAGCGTTCCTAATCTGCGACTTTTCGTGGGGAACATACCAAAGTCAAAAGGCAAAGAGGAGATCTTGGACGAATTTGGTAAAATAACAGGTAAAGTGAATTCGAGGCGTGTGTTACGTTACCTACCTACCTCTACCTATACCTGTCTCGTCTACCTTGTATTTTGTACAATCAGAGTGGTAGCTTTTAAGTAGTGCTCATTGATTTATATTATGCTATGCCAAACTGTTACGCGGTTACAATTTTGAGCGCGACAACACCTATCACACCGCCGATTCTGGTTAGTCTCCTTGCCTCTCGGTTTATTAGTGAACAGTAACACCTCTCTGGTCCAACTCTTCTCTTCCTCTCGTTTTTTACGTTCTCTCTGTTTATACATTTTTTACATCATCCTATCTTTTATTTTCTATTATTTTCATTTTTTGTTGTTGCTACTTTTGTTTGAAAGCGAGTTCAAAACGAAAATTTTCTATTCAATCACACACTATTCTTTAGTTTTCTTTTTCTAATACTGAAAAATTCATCATTAAAAGAATTCAAAAAATTTGATAAAACAAAGAAAAAAAAATTGTTACAAAAATTGTGTATGATCTATCAATCTAATAATTTCCACTTCTGTAATGTTTTGTCAGCTGAAGGGAGTAGCCTATGTAAAAGTAAATGATCATGACACTGTCCGCATAGAAAAAAAAATTGAGACTGAACTAAAATGTACTGCAAATATATGTGTGTGTGTGTGGTAATTTTATTGTTCAACTTTTTTTTTTCTATGCGCTGTAGAACGCACAAAAGTTTCATTTATAAGCATGTCGTGATATTTGAATTATTTCACAGTTCTATTGCTTTGTTATGTTTGTTCATTTACATTTGATAAGACTTACACCAGGTGATGAAAAAAGTGATCCGGCCGAATGTTTTTCGTAAAATTGAAAATCGGGTTTTGCGCGAGCAGTCAAACATGGGGGTTTGGGAGAAGCTGGGTGGACCGCTAGGGACGTGTGGCTCACTAAAAAAACGAACAGGCACTCCCAACCACCATAAGCTTTTGAAATCCCGTTCCTGTCCTTTCGTTCCTTGAAGAAAATTGTTGTCTCTCATAATGTCCCAAAACATTATCAGCCAATAAGCAGGTTAAAATAATCACTCAAGGCAAGCTTAATTGGCACTCTCCTTCCACATTGTTCTTACAGCTGAATGATTATGAGATTCGGAAAGGCAAAAAGATTGGTGTTACCGTATCTTATAACAATCATCGCTTGTTTGTGGGAAATATTCCAAAGAATCGAGACCGAGATGACTTGTTCGAAGAATTTACAAAGCACGCACGTAAGTTGAAATATTGCCCTTAAATCAGCAGGCAGTAACAACAGCAAAACGAGTCTTGTCCTGACAATTATTTTTCACCCTCCCCATCAAATTTTTTTAATTACAAATTTGTTTTTGTTTTATTCGTTCAAATTAACCGCGCCATCGTCGAATCTCGAAAGATTTTTTTGTTTTGAAAAAAAAAAAAAAAAAAAAGAAGATACGAAAGTTCTAACAAGTGCTTGTACAGGGAGACTTGCATGATCGAATCTGGACACAGAGAGGAGCCCATTCGAGTTTTTCTTACTCTCGAGTTTGTAAGATGAAAAAAAAAAAAGATATGTCCAAAATTAAGTTTAGTTGGAATCTAATGTCTCAAGCTTTTGAAATGAAACTCTCTCGCATGCGAAGGAAAGCAAAGATCCGCGGGTTTTGGTGCAACCTTCTGCAGCTCTTGTACTTATTTTTTTGTCAAGTGGTTTTGGGTTTCTTTTTCTTGATTCTATTCTTGTTACACCTTTTTGTCATTCAGTTAGTAATTTCTTTTTGTATTTTTGTTTGTTATTATTCTTTTCTAAAGGATGCATTTTGTGGTGGAAGGACATTTGAAGGGATTTTTTTTTGAGTAACGGTTGGTAGGTGTGTTGTTATGCTATAGAGAACAGAATAGTTTTGTGCTTTTAAACTGAGAGGAAGGAGAGTTAAACCACATCCCAAATATATCTTAGAGTAGATATCTTCAAGGTATTGATTTGTCTTTTTTCTTACAATTGTACATTTGAAAGGAAACATAATTTTTAAATCATACAGTTTTATGTATTAATATTAAAATAATTTTTAACTTTCTTTTAATGAGCTTAATTAATTAACTCGAATTAATCATTCATTCAAGCAAAACTGTTGAGACATTAGTTAAAATTGTATTCATTGTATAAATAGAAGAAAAGATACGGGCTTTGAGAAAAAATGTGAAATTTTTTTGCAAAAAAAAGTGGATGTGGAAGGTACAAAAGTACCTTGGAAACTGTATTACATTTTCAATTTTCTTATCAGTTTTCCTTATTCAATTATTTTTTTATTTCGTAGACTTTTTTTCGAATTAAATTTTGTTTGTTTTTCACATTTTATTTATCTTCAAGAACAACAATTATTTTTTTTTAATCAGTCTAAGTTGAACTGCTGGATAATTTGTTAACTTGTGTGTTGTCCTTTTCTTTTTGAAAATCTAGCCGGCTTAACCGAGGTGATAATCTACAGTTCGCCAGATGACAAAAAGAAAAACAGGGGTTTCTGTTTTTTGGAATACGAGTCTCATAAAGCAGCCTCTTTGGCTAAGCGACGACTCAGCACCGGGCGTATGAAAGTCTGGGGCTGTGATATCATAGTCGATTGGGCCGATCCTCAGGAAGAGCCTGACGAGCAAACTATGGCCAAAGTAATTATAATTTTCATTACTACATTTCTCTTTTTATTTACACTACGATAAACAAAATTTCTAATTCTGTTACTTTTTCTTATTTTCCAGGTCAAAGTGCTATATGTAAGAAACTTAACTCAAGACTGTACAGAAGAAAAATTAAAGGAGTGTTTTGAGCAATATGGGAAAATCGATAGGGTGAAGAAAATAAAGGACTACGCCTTCATTCACTTTGAAGAAAGGGACAATGCTGTAAAGGTAAATGTCGTGCACATTTTTTACTTTTTATAATTCCATTTTTTTGTAAAAACTAAAAAAAAAAAAAAAAAAAAATTTATGCATCACGTGAAATTTGATTCAATTTTTTTGTTCATAATAGGCTATGCAGGAACTGAACGGGAAGGAAATGGTTGGATCGCATATAGAAGTGTCATTGGCAAAGCCACCATCGGATAAAAAACGGAAGGAAGAAATGCTGAGAGCCAGAGAGCGCAGAATTATGCAACTTATGCAATCACGGTAAAGTTTTAATTTGAACTAAATGACGTGGAACTTGATAGAGACGTGAGCGGTTGACTAAAACTTTGTATGATTTTTGCAGTGGGTCTCCATCTCATCCTAGTATGATGAGTGGACCAATGACGGTACGCGGACCTAATCAAGGTCCACGAGGCACCGGAGTAGGTATGCGAGGACCAATGGGCCGAGGAGATTACGGTAAATACCATAACAAATTTCAAGCAGTTAACATTAACCTTTATTATCATAAACCAAAGATTAAAAAAATGATAATTCATTTTGAGATTGTCAAACGACTTGCCACAATTTTCACATACTTTGTTCTTGCAAAATCAAATGTCTGTATGAAACTTAATTTAAATTCAAGTCCAATGATAAAAAATTACATTCGTCAAAGTCGTTTGAGAATCTTAAAAACATGCAATAGTAACTGCCAGTAACCAAGAAGAATTATCTTATTTTTTTTATCATACTTTTTTTTTTCTTATTACTCAATTTGTTTTTAGAATTATGATTTATTTTATCATAACCAAAACAATGCTGCAACTCGCAGCATATCTTGAAACGATTCCTTTTTTAGTATCAAAACTCACTCACCGTGATTTTGTTTTATTACATTCTTTTTTTCGCAGCGCAAACTTCCTAATAAGGATTTTTGCGCTCGATACAAATTGTCCCGCATGCTTTTTTTGGGGGATTTTGTTGTTTTCCCCACTATCTCACTACATACCTTGGCTTACGCGCATGATAGGCAACTTTTAATAGTGATCAAATTTATTAGGATCATCCAATCTAAGTGACATGATTACAAGACCCGCTACGTGTGTGTCCTTCAACTCCTCACAATCCCTTTGTCAAGCTTCAAGTCAATTTAAAAAATAAACTTTTTTTCACTCATTGCAAATGTCTTTAACAATATGCCTCTTGTGAATAATGGGACAAAAGTTCAGTGCAAACAATTTTCGCGCTTCAAACTATACATTTGAATTTTTTTTTTTCTGGTACATTTCAATATCAATGTGTAAAAACTGCAATTTAAAAAAAAATAACAAGTACAACTGTAAAACAAAATCTGACGGTTACAAAGGTTGTAGTGAGAAAGTGCTCACGCATTAATTTACTTTTTGTGAGTCCAAATTTACAATATGATTTTTCGAACTTGCGTATTTGTTCAATTTTTTTCATCTCAAATTTTTACGTTGTAGTTACATTTTGAAAGAAATTTTGATTTTGTTAAATAACTTTTTTCCTGAGTTTGTTCCTTTCAATTTTATTCTTTGTTTTTCAAACAAAACACAAAGTGTCAACTGTTTTAGTCAGTGACAGATTTAAGCACGACTATATTTACCTTACCATTGCCACTTTTCCTTTTACTTAAGTTGAAGTTTTTTTGATTCATCACAGACAAAGTTGTTGCATGTGTATCAAGTTTTTTTGATTTAGTTATTTGGTTACATGAGTGTAATTATTTTTTTACAAAAAAAAACTTTTGTTGAAAACAATTTTTTAATTTTTATTTTTTAGTTTCAGTTTTTTTGTTTTTGTTTTTTGAAGAAAACAAGTTTTTGTGGTGTGTTTTTTGAGTGTATAGAACGTAAATGAAACCATTTACGTTTATTCAAAACCATTTGTTTACAGCCCTCACGGATATAGGTAAGCTGCGCTTTTTTTCCGAGTGTTTATTTTATTTTTGTCGTTATCAGAATTTACAAGTTTCATTTCAAATATATATATATATTTTTTTTCATATCACTGAATACAATATAAAGTTGTAAACTCATTTGTTTCAAAATTTATTTCTCCTTGTTTTGAAAAGTTTTATTTGATCAATTTATGTCAAACTTTGATGTCTAATGAAATGAAGAGAACAGAAATATTATTGTATTCAAATCAAACCTGATTCATTAAAAAACGACATTTAAATTAGGCCCAAACAATTTCGATCTAAGTTTTGTCTAATGTGCATGATAAATAATGACATTGTCCAAATTTTGTACTCATAATAACAAGTTGAGATTGCAGTCGATTTTCAATGAATTCCAAGTGCATACACATTCAACCCACGTGATGATGGTAGGGTAACTGCATTATTAACAACACTTTCGTTTACAAATGTCTCTGTGTCTCCTCAGGGGACGAATTTGAATGTTAAAAAATTGACAGATGAACTCCAATTGACATTTTTTGTTTTATAATTTAAGTAATTCTTCATTGGCACAGATCAAAATTTGACCATCTTTTCCCGGCATGCGTTTAATTCAATTATTTTCATTTACAAAAACTCAAAGACAGAAAATTCAAAGGAAAAAATTCAATGTTATTATTGCAGTATGATTTTGATTTAATTGGAGATTAATTTTGTTTTACAAAGAAAGAAGAAAAATGGAAGACGTGGCTTAAATTGGGTCTATTTGTAATGTGTGTTTTTATAGATTATGACTATGAGTATTACGGTTATGGGGATTATCGAGGTGGCTACAGTGATCCATATTACGATGACTATTATCGATACGAAGATTACTATTTCGATTACGCGCCGCCTCCGCCACCTGCCAGAGGGAGAGGCAGGCAGCCTCAACCGGTGGGTCGTCTTTTTTAATCGTTTTCAAGTCAAGTTTTTTCGTTCTCTTTTTTACAGTTTCAATTTTTATACAAACAAAAAAGAAAGAAACAAAATTTTTTGACTTTTTATTTGATATTAGCAGTAGTTTGACTGTGGCACAGTGTTCGTGGACTTTGTTTCCTTCACGGCGTCGTCTTCGTATCATTTCCTTGCTCACAATTAACCACCACTTTCTCTGTCACCTCTTTTCTATACCCTCCCAATTCCCAGACTACATCCACGTTTTTTTTTACTCTTTTATTTTCGTTTTTTTTTTCCCCAACTCAATTTTGATTCAAGAAACCGTTGAATTTAATCACAGTAGACCTGCGCGCGTGTTTTGATATACATATTAATATTACGATTATGATTATTATAACTATTGTAATATAATTAACATTTTGTGCCAGCTTGATGTAACTAACAAATTGTGCAAAAGTGCTACTCATTTGCTTGTCACAATAATCGTTTGGGATATGTGCAACCATTGATCCAATTAGTGATCATCATATTACCATGATTGTAGCAAAAGTTACTATTCAGTATAGTAATTTTTATTACATTTTTCATTCACTTCGGTCTTGTTCATGAAATTTCAATTCAATGTGTTTCGTCTCATTTGAAAACAAGAAAAAAAAACAAGTTAAAAAAAGAAAAAAAATGAAACGTTATTATATCTCCATGGCCAATTTTTATTTTTTCAATTTCTTTTGTTTTTTCTTTTACTTTTTGTTTTCTCAAACTAATCCGGAGCGTTGTTTATGATGTGATTACCTTTAACTTTGCAACTCGAACACATTGCCACTCTCAAATTGCTTGCATATCATATCTGAGCCATGGTAGACCCTTTTATAGTCCAAATTACAGCCAAAGTGAAGCCGGGAAAAGTAATTCCAATTGTCTTGAATAAGAAACAAAATTTGCACATTTAGGTACAACCGAGATAACAGGGAACTTAAGCAGCAGCTGAGAGTTATGTGTCTGCGAACAAATTCAAACTGTTCATTTTCTAATTCCTTTTTTTTTAAAGCAGATACTTCGGGGCTGTCGTACCGTCTAAAATTTTGACCAATTGCAGTTTTTTAATACACCCTGCAGATTCTTATTGACACTTTCACACATCCTGGTTTTTTCCTGCAATTTGATTAACAACCTCATCTTCAATGACACCGTCCAAGCCATGAACTAGAAACCAAGTGTTCAGAAGTGTTTTTGTCATTTTTTTTTTTACTTTCAAACAAAAATTATTTATAATTTTAACAAGCAACATTTCAAATTCAAACTGATTGATTGATTTGATTCAAAAAATGAGCGTCTCGTGGCTCGGATATGATAACGCTTTTTGTTACAAAATTTGTTGTTTAGGATAATAATTTGATATTGATGCACGGGAGCTGAACCGCAGTCGACAGTTCATTTTCATACATACATAATCGTGACGAATAATCAATTCCTTTTAACCATGTATGTAGAGGTTCTGTTAATTCAAAATCAATGCGATTAACTTTTTCTCTTAGCACTTTCTGACGCACTTGTCCGCAGTTCTCACAGGATACTTATCTTTTACCAAAACAAACAAAGAACTTTTTTTTTTCATTGATTGCAAATCACAGCTGCTAAGAGAAACCATTCTAACCAGTTAGACATCATTCGTTTGAACGACTGTGTCTTGCAATCAGACCATAAATTTTAACCTCATCGTTTCTTGCAGGCTCTGAACATTGGCTTTGAAAATGATTGTCAAAATTGTTAAACTATCTGTGATTTGTTAGAAGTTCATGATGAGGAGGAATTACAGGCTCTCAGACCGGATTGGCTGTTTAGCTAAACATTTTGACTGTGATTTATGACTGTGTATCAAAATCATGATTGAATGTTATAATTAATTTTTATTTATTGTTTGTAATGAAATGACATGATTGAAAAAAGTTGAAAATAATTCAACAGATAAGAGTTGATCGTTTTAAATGAAATTTAAAAAAAAATCATGATTTTGCATACCGCTTGTATTGTCCGAGAAAAAGTTTCTCGCAAACAGTAGAGCGGCATTGGAATTAACGGATACAGAAAAGAATGTTACATATATTTATATAAATGATATAAAAGTTTGTTAATGAATGAATCAAAATTTGTTATTGTTGATTGTAACGGTGGTTGTAATTTTTGTTTTTTATATATTATATCATATATAAAGAAATCGAAGATTTGACAAAACCATGAATTGAGAAATGGAATGAGACGAAAGATGTTTTGTAAATAACCGTATGCATACATACATGAAGACATACCAATATTTATATATTTACATTCACAATATATAAATTGAATATACATTTATATATGACATTATATATATGTATATTTGTATATAATCATGAGAAATAGTAGTCGCGCCTCGCAGCTTTGCTTGCTTTACGCGTGAAATCGCTCTACGCTTACCGCTTATCGAATTGTTTTTTAATTTTATGTTTTACCATTTTGCCGTACAAACAACTTGGTTCAAAATCATCCACCAAATTAAATAAAAAAATGTTGACACCACAAAATTGGTCGGTTCGTTTGAAATGAATCCTTTTTATTGGTGATGACAAATCGTTTGTACGGCAAAAACGCTTATTTGATTTTTTGTTAAGTGATATAATTTGTTGTTAGAACAAATTAGTGCTTCGAAAAAAGAAACCGCTGCTTTTTGTATTGTTCAATTTGTGTTACCCTGCGCAACTGATCCAATTTGATTTTGTTTTAGCTGCCAGTGCATTAAGTTGTGTCGCTTACAAATTTCCCACGCCAAGCCAATGCGATTCGCTTTTGTATCATACCGAATTGGATAATTCCGCTAACTACGCTGCTGTTTGTACAAACCCCAGTGCTTTTTCGCTCTCACAATCGCCATCAAAACATTTTTTTTTTTTTTGTATCTTTTCCTTTCCATTTTTTGTTTCATCTCTGCTTATCTATTTTGCTGATTCTGTGCACCTCATTGTTCTCACTGTCTCTTGTCAAATCTCATACTCTGCCTTCCTCTGTGATCAACAGGTTGGCTGACAATAGCCACTGCATTTTCCGTGTCCCTCATACGTTTCAAATGTCAAATAATAATTCTCGCATCAAATCAAGGCCCCGTGGGTATCGAAACAATTTTCATTTCATCATCAACTGGAAAGATCATTTAAATCCAGTTTTAATCACCTCATCAAATCTTTGATTGTCCAGAGGGCCTTGGTACGATGCTATATAACTATTTCAAGTTAAGATTTACCATACAGAATAGCAACAAATTACTCAAACGGATCCCAATCAGCGATCCATAAAAATACTAATAAATTCATTTTTACAAACTTACAAAAAATGAACATACGATAAAATTCAAAGTTTTTATATACTAAACGTTGTAATTCTTTGCTATTCGGCTCAGTGAAATATGAGTAAACGGGAATACTGATACGTAAATTCCGAAATACAAAGGCGTACAAAAAAAAAAAAAAAAAAAAAAGTTGACGACAAAATGAATCTCACGAATTTTAGTAATGAAAACAAAAAAGAAACAAAAGTAATGAGTGAGGTTCATTTGGCCTAAACAAGGGGATGGGAAATGATAAAAAGTTTGCCATCAAAAAAAAAAAAAAAAAAGAAAAAAAAACGCAAGTGAAAAGAAAATGTGTGGAGGAGAGTTAGCAGCAATTGGGGTAACGATTGGGTGTGTGTTGTTTGGTCAGGCTGGTCGTGGTCGTGGAGTAGTGCCGCGTGGCCGAACCGGTGGCACGCAAACCCGTGGGTCAGTCCGGGGGGGACGCAACCCCGCAACCTCAGGGGCTCGTGGGGCCCAGCGGCCAGCCGCTCGTGGGGGGGTCCGCGCCAAGGGAAGTTTACCAGGTGAGGATGGTCTGTATCTCCACAAACAATCGTCTCTTTAATTCCCCCTACTTAATCTAGCTACAGGTTCCCTATCACTAAACTTTTTTTATTCTTTTTTCTGTAACCAATTTTTTTAATCATTCTCCATTCAGTATACCCTTTGATGTACATTCAACCCATTGATTAATTAATCGTTCAATTGTTTTTTCTCGTATTTATTGATTTAATGGTATATATAATTGTACAGTTTGTTTTAAGAAATATTATTTAACCCTTTGTAAGCTGCACTTGAAATAACCAGATTTAAAATTGAAAGCACTTTGTAGAACTTGAAAAATTGAGTTAACAAAAAAGTAAATGCAAAATAATTGGAAATATTGATTTCGTTTGAAAAAGGGCTGGAGGAACAATGGTTGTTGAATGTACAATAAAGTGGGTGAAAAAGTGAAAAGTTCATAAAACTAGAGCAAAAATTCGTGAGACAGAACGGCCAGTAGTCTTCGCTGCATTTTTTCATACATCCTTTTGTACTGTTTAACCAAATTTTCAGCTAGTTTGAGATATTAATTCCTGCCAGAATTTGCAATCTATCAAAGTTTATTTTAAAAAATGCACCCACGCTGATTCTCTGACTCTGTTTGTTTGACGAATTTTTTATTTTTTAGAAAGAACAAAAAAAAAGACAAAAAAAAAAGAAATCTTGAATTGAGAAACAAAACAACCTGTTTAATAATCTAAAATCTTTGATTTTCACTAATATAATAATACAAATCCTGTATAATCCTTAGTATATAAGTCTTTGCCGCTATTTAAACAGCTAGTTCGCCTTCGCCTCCTTAATAAAGCTTGTACGAGTTATATATGTATGTACGTTACGAGCTGCTGTCGCGTGTTCAGTTCAAACCTTACAAAAATCACTTATTTTCAATTCAATATATAAATGTTGGAACGAATTTTAAACATCTAATCAAAAAGCAGCTTTGCGTCTTAAATTGAAAAACAGAAAAAAAAGACTCGAAACGAGCATACATTTTGCTAAACGAGCTTGCGTTAAGTTATTACTCCATCGTTCAGTCAATCACATTCCTTCATGGCCTTGGATCCTTGTCAACAAAAATTCCACCTTTGAATTAATTATTTGTGCGTAGAACTGCACTATGACGAACACATGCGAATGATACCATCATCAATTTTTATTCTAACTTTTTTGTAAATACAAATCATTTTATGATTTTCCGTTACCTTTTTTATTGCATTGTTTTTTATTTTCAAGCACCATCATTATCTTTAGGCAAAAGAGATTTAAAAATCGAGGAATAAAAAGTTTAATGACCTGTAAAGAAAATAAAAGAAAAGTCTTGATAAAAAAAATAGAGTGCCGCTTTACGTTTGCGAATATCTTGAAAAGAAAAAAAGAAAAAAAGAAAAATGTGCTCAGTAAATGAAAAAAAGAACAAAAAAAAAGAAAGAAAGAAAGTTATGTAAGATATTAATTTGAAAGTGATCGTAAAGAATCAGTCGAGTTTGAAAAAGATAAACGTAAGAGGATAAGAGATAAAATGATGTTGAAAGACAAGTGTACATAAGAGCGCATGTATATTGTTAATTAATGATAGTTGAATTGTCATATCATTTGCATTGCAGTCATCGAATTCATTTCCTTCCAAAAGCAGCCTCTGATCCATCCAATCAACTCTTCCTGTAGGTTGGTTTCTCCTTCAATGAACAATCGAGCATCGTTTTTTGAAGCGATGGTCGTTTTTAATGAAGACAGCGCCACCTGTGCTCACAAAAAGAACACTAGCTTTTTTATAAATGACTCGTTGGTTGTAAAATGAAAGAGAGAGCGCGAACGATGAAAATTTGAAAATTGTCTTAATCGAATGACTTTTATTTTACGTCTATAAGTTTTGTATTGACTTTTGTTCGATTTGGTTTCTGACATGGCAAATTTTTGATTCTCACAGCAGGTAAGCGAAAATTTGACGGGGGTCACCAGAACCAGGGGGAATCTAAACGTCGCTTCCAGAGTAGCTGGGGAAACCAGCCCCTCGCCCAACAACCATTGGGCAACGCGTACGGATTGGCGAGTGTGAACGGTGGCGCGGGCAGTGGTGGCGGTTGCGTCGTCGGATTCACTGATAGAGTCCAGGCCGCGGTAGCAGCTGCGTCTAACGACGATCACGAATGGTATCAAGACTCGTATCAAACATGGAGCTAACTTCTGCCAGGCTGTGAGTCATTCTAACAAAAACATGCATGCACGAAAGTACGTTCTACTTCTACGCAGATCGACGCCAACATTTTTTTTACCACATTCAACAACAACAACACAACATCACAATCGTGTCTCAGCAGATCGACACGCATAGGCAGACGTGAGGCGCGATGACCATCGCCATCGCTCAATTACCTTTTCATACCTTTGTAATAACAACTAAGAACACTTTTTTATAACCAATGGCGCTTTGTAAACTTTTCAAATGGCCATCTTGTTTCTTGATAATAAAAAAGACCATGCAAACGTTCAGCAAAATACAATTGTTGGCAATTAGACAGTTTGGGATAAACGATAATAGACAAGATGTGAAACAAACATTTGTATTGGAATTAAACGGAGAGAAGCGGCAGAAGCAACACCACCACTACCACCATCGCCCGCTGTTGTTGTGATTGATGTGTACAGTGATGCCACTGGGACTGTATTATGACATCGGAGTGACCACCCACCCCGTACTATTATGATAATTCTATAATACTACTCTTAAGTACCGCTACTGCATTGTCACATTGTTTACTGCCAAGCGACGAAGATCAGCGATGTTGACGTTGGGAGTTGTGATGGCTCATGTTAAGTTAGAGAGCGAGAGTGAGAGAGAGAAAGAGAGAGAGAGAGAGCGCGAGAGTACGAGTGCATGCGTGCCTGATGCATACGGGACGAAAAAACGGCATTGTTTTTTTATTCCTAGCCGAGTGCCTGAACGAGTGGGAGCAACTGCGAGAACAAAACCCGATGATCTCGCATTCTCGTTTTCGTACGAATGACTGACTGCCGCATTTTCAAAGAAAAATACACAGTTTGAACAATCGGAGGAACGATCGTAAACGCGAGATTAATGATAACATATGACGACGATTTGTGTGTGCGTGTCTGCGAATATGTGCGAGAGAGCGCGAACTTTTTTCTAGCAGACCATCTATAGTTGGTCTTTAAACAAGCAAAAAAGATAAAAACCCAGAAAAAAAGGACAAAAAAAGGATAACGTGTACAGTCAAGTGAAACTATTATTATTAAGGGTCAGACAAGTTTTGCGATATATATATACATATATTAAAAATGAAATGAAAAAAAAAAATGATCCACCAGTTTGCCAGCCACGACTTAGTCTCTGCAAACGCGGTGTCTCCGATGAATTGTTTAACTCACAAAGAGAGACGAAAATTAAGATTAGCGTGAAACGTGAAAATGAACAAATTGTAATACGCGAAAAGACGCTTGTCGTAGATGACGATGCATGTTATATATAATCGTAAAAGAAAGATAAAAACGAAGGAAATATTGCTCATGGATGAGAAAAAACCCACTTGTACAGAAATGAAAAGAGTGAAAAGGGAAACGAAAATGAAAAAAAAGAGAAATTTAAATCTTGAACCGCTACGACGTTACTCATTGAACGATTAGCGACAGCTTCGGTCGTCGAGACGTGCTATTGCGCGCGAACTCAATTTTCGGAGGTGCGCGGACCACTCAAACACAATTCAAACTCTGGTCCAAAAAGAATAAATTAGAAAAAAAAAAAAAAACAATTGTTTTCGGTCGGTCCGCCTGCCTTGCCAAATTTTTCTCTTTTGGAATGGTGCTATATTAATATATAAAAAATATATATATGAGTTTCGAATCGTTGATATTATTGAACGTCGTAGGCTACGTTTATGTTCGCGCCAGCTGCGTTTCGCGTCGAAGTTCAATTAAAATTTGTGTCCAAATTTTATTATATTTATTCGTTAACAACGCGTTTTATGTCTATTTTTTTATTAATTATTTTTTCCTTTATATAAATGTATAGAATATATATGACAATGAAAAAAAAAAAAAAAATGATAGAGAAAGAGAGTAACACGGAACTGAAGAAAGAAAAACGATATTTCAGAAATTAAATTTCTGACTAAAAAGATAAAGAAAATCCACAAAAGTATGCCGAAACTAATAAAAAAACTGGACAGAAGGGAAACAATGAAAAAAGAAATTGGAACGACAGTTGCGCTTTCTTTTTTTTATCTGAATTTTATCGAAATTGATAATGACTTGCTACCGAATTGATAATAATGATAGTTACAGATTGAAATAGATTGATTAATGTACGCAAATGTATGCAAGTGCATGAACACATACAAGCACACACACAACTTTTGAGTGTTGACTCGTTGTTATTGTTAGCCTGTTAGTTAATTAGTAAGAGTTGTAAGTGCGGGCTGTAGTTGGTCCCTTGTCCCTGGAGCCCAGACACCCCCCCTACCCCCTCCCCCCTGTTCTGGAGAATAATCGACAAATTGTACCACGACACAAACGGTTTATTTAACACGCACGCACCCCCCCGGTATGAACAAACAAAAAGACAATTTGTACTGAAAAAAGAAAAAAATGAAATGATAAAAAAACCATACAACAAGAAAAAAAAGACCAACGAAAAACAAGGAAATAGAAAAAAAGAAAATACAAAATAGGATCGAACATCTATTAATCCCGGTTTATCGTACACCACTATTCTAGACAAAAGCATGCTTTAACATCGGCCCTCTGTTTGACCTTTTTTCTTTTTTGTTATTAAAACAAACCAGAAAAAAGAAAAACAATAATCATAATTGAGATCAATCATCCTCGTGCGGACATAACAGCAAGACATAATGGCGATCAAGTTAATAAAAATGTAACGTGATTGGTAATAACCAGCCATAGACAGAGGCATGACAAAACAAAACGAATTAAGAATAATGAAAAAAAAGCAAACAAAAGAATATCGGTGAGAGAAAAGGATTAAAAATTTTCAATGTAATAACAACCAGTCTGCTTAACCCTATGAGAAAGCTCGCAAAAATACTTCTTATTTATGAGCACATTGTTAATTTTTATTCAATGTTTTTACGTTATTTGTAATCAATTTTCTTTCGCGCACGGCTCAGCCGAATTTTATCGCATCTAGTAATATTAATTAATGATTAATTGCAAACACTTTCTTCTCTTTCTTCCTATCCCTCCCCACTTTTTCCTCCACCATTAGTAGTTAAAAAAAAATTCCTCTCACACTATCGGAAGGAAATTGAGAAAAAAAAAATGAAAAAAAAATCACAAAAAAATACCAAGTTTTTTTATGTTATTAATTACTGATCTATTTTATGTACCTATCCAGTTACCTATTTACGTACCCTATTTATAAAAGCATAATATCGAGGATACGATAATATTAATAATAACATTACGATAAGGATGAATATTGCTAATCAATACTGAGTGGGTTTTTGTGACATGATAATATTTTCATTATAAAAAGTAAATGGATAAAAAAACAAAATGATGGAAAAAAAAATAAACAAAAGGTTAATAAATTCAGGTCTTTGTCCGGAAACGTTTATCGGTTTTTTTCGAAACGTCGAATAGAGGTACGAACCATGTGCGGAGGGAACAATATGAGACGATTCAATTTGGATACAATGATGAAAATAACCGAATTTGAAAATGAAAGGCACATAGACACATGAATGGATAAAAATGAAACACATAAAATACACACAACGCGCAGATTTTGAGAGTACAGCTTGCGGGGGAAAAAGTTGACAAAAACACACTGTTGTCAGGTTGGCACAAAATTGTAAAACGGCGCATCGTTGCGAAGTGCGACGCACAACTCAAAAGTCGGCTACAGAATTTTCCACAGCACTTTGTACTGAAACAATTTTTTCTAAATTACTTTTACAACCGCAGTTTGAACTTGACCACTTGGATCACCAACAATTTTTCGATCTCAAGATATAATCACCGATTGGAATATCACAAGAACAACTTTGGGGGTTGACGTCGCAATTACGTAACAATGTCAATTAATTGTAGTTTGTAAAATGTGAAAGAAACTTAGCGATAACAATTGTAGACGCCAAAATGATAGGCCGCTGAATCTGACAACATTGAAATGGAAAGCATGTCTGGCAAAGGCGGAGGCAGTTCACGGTGACGAGACTTTAGACTGATCTAGGTACTAGCGTTACGATATTGACCTCAACCTCTTTGACAAGCCGCCCCAACCGTTCATAAACTTTATATTACAATTAAATCAACAATCATATTCTAATAAAACCTGGAAAAATGAAAAAAAAATGAAAATAAAAATATAGAATTGTTTTAACGATGGACCGTTGGGGTGTCTCGGGGAGGTTTCAGGTCGCATTTAGGATAATGCAGCACTGTGGCTGACGATGCCCCAAGCCGCGCGCGTGCCCTTTCGGGGCCGTCTCCTAGTGACCACAATATTTTAATGAATTTAAAATAACAAACAAAAACAAGTTTTTTTTCTGTCTCGTTCGAGTTTATTTTTTGAATGATGGTAGATTTGCGAGCTCCGATCAAGCGGCAGCGTTACAACCGAACCTTCATTCTAAAAACCCTTTTTAGGGCAATTCATCTAATGTGATAATTGATCAATCAACTTTTTATCGTTTATTGATTCTTGTTTATTTTTAATTTTTTTGGATTAACGACGAGTACGTCGTGTGCGCGTTTGATGAATTTTTCGGAATTTTGTGTTTCCGTGGCCGTTATTGAGATATTGATATGCGAGAGACCCAAGTTTTGTTAACGATGAAATCAAGTTTCAAGTAAAGATAAATGATTAATAAAGATTAAAAACTAGATCTTTGGAATGTGCGACTCGATTATATTATTATAATTATTATTATTATTATTAATATTATTATTATTAATTATTATTATTAATGCTATTGTGATTGGCTTTTGTGAGATGGCAGATCCGGCGTGAGTTTTTGTATTGTTCTGGTCAATTTTGAGAGATTTCAATATGCGATTATTTAGTTGTTAGATTAAGGATTTATTAAATTGTGGAATAAAGATTTATTAATACGATGATGCTGCCATCTTTAGATGCAAGTGTTACTTTAATCGAAATTGTTGACACGTAAATTTAGTAGATTTTCTAAGTCTTTTCCTTGGAATTGTATAATTGTAATTATATTGAAGTATTAAAATAATAAATGCGTCAAAATTAACGTGATTTCATTTAAATAAAAATTTTTCAAATTCGTGGTAGGAAAACACAACAAAAAAAAAGTGACAAAAATGGGTGATTATACAAAATTGTGTAAAAAAATTTTAATATTGAATTGCAAGAATAAATTTAATTCTAGCGTTGAATAATCGGTTAAGAGGAGAATGTGATATGTTGTAAAATTGTAATTTTTCAGTTCTTTTTTTTTGTCTTGTAATTTGTATATTGATAATATTAGCTTTCATTGCCCTAAAAAGAGTTGTTTCAGCACCATTACCCACTCTGACTTCGTCTCGGAAAATCGGAAATATTCGACACACGTTTTGCAACTGAGTTGCGGCGGTTCTGGACTTTGCTCGCAAACAATTGTTCTGGATTCTTTTGTTTTGTTTTTGTTTTTGCTTTCTTGTTTTTTCTGAAATTTTTGGAATAACTTTGCGCTTGCGACGTTCACGTTTCGACAACGTCAAAGTCGTTCGAGAAATTTAAGAAGAATTCAGAGAATTTTAGAAAGATGCATTCACTTTTCGAAGAAATTCCACTGAAAAAGATTTGTACAAATTTCTCTGGATTTCTCTGAACTTCTCCGAATTTTTCTGAAATTTTCTGCCCACAATTTGAAATCCTGACGCCGAGGTCTCTGGCATGGGAACAACCAACCGATCGGCCAAAAGACAACAAAATTTTATCTATTCAAAATTGTACCACACAATCATGACGATTGTCAGAGACCGAAAGCGCGATTTCAAGTTCACACAATCGTTTCAAAATGAATTGCAACAAGTCGCGGGTTGATAAGATTTTTTTCAACTATCATCCGGTCAACCATTTTTTGGACTTTGCAAATTCGTCGGAACGACAACCTCGATCTCTTTCAGTCGACTGTACAAATATCATTTCTCCAGAGAAATTTTGCTTGAAACGTTTTTCGATTATATATAAAGGAATGAAAAAAAAAAAAAAAAGAAAAAAACGAAGGGAAGAAGAAAGGTGGCTGATGGTGTGCAAAAGTTAAGAAAACTGTTTTTTGATGTTCGGTTATCGCGTTATTTTCTATGAAAAAAAGATAATAAAAATATGTATAAATATATTCTTAGATATACTATATATACATATAAATATAAATAATTATATATATATTATATAATATAAAGTTTGGTGCCTTTGCGTAAAGTGATTTTTATAGTTTGTTCTTTAAGAAGAGATTCCCACGATAGAACTGCGAATTTCATCTTGAACGTATGATAATTATCTTTGATAGGGTCTAGTAAATTGTAATAATGTAAAAGTGAGGCGCTTTTTTTATGAAAAAGAAAAAAGTCTTCATCGTTAGCCGATATATTATAATGACTCTAAAAAAAAAGTAGCTTATCTATGTAATTATTATATCGAGACTCGGCTTAGCCCAGTTTATTTTTGGCAATAAGGATCATTGTTATTATTATTAATTAATATTATATTATTATTATGATTATATTATTATTATATTAATATTATATTAAACATTAAAGATACAAATATTTTCGTGGTTCAAAGAAATTGAAAGTTCTGTTTGCTGTTGAGAAGAAAAGAAAAAAAAAAGAAAAATGAAAACGAGGAGCTTAAATTTGATAACAAATCAAGGTCGTAGGAAGCGGCCCTAAAATCGGCCAACGCCCTTATTCGTGGCACACATCCTTTTTGGGAGACTAGACTCTTCCTTTAGATTTGTTTATTTGGTTGACCCGTGTCACGCGGATGTTGTGTGATCGTTTGGGCCGGTGCGATTTCTCGTTGATAACACGGCCCGAAGATGAAATGTGTTTTCTCTTTTTTTTAATTATATATAAATATATTATATATATTATATACCTGCGGATATACATTTTTGTGACGTGATGTTATATTTAGAAGTAATTAAGAGAAACGGAACGACATGTTAGGTAAAATTATACATGATATATCAGCCAGGTACACGCAAAAAAGTTGATATAATTTTCACGTCTCCGCGGTTTAAAAAATTGGTGAAAAAAAGAAAGAATGATAAAGAAAAAAGGCAAAAAAAATCGCAAAACAAAATGAAAGAAGATAAAAGAGATGTTCGAAATTTGATATGTTGCACGATATATGAGGGAGAAGAAATTTTTTTTTTTTGTAAGTTTTATTAATTGTACGCATTGAGTTTTATTTCTTCTTTGAAATTTAATTGTTACCCATTGTGATTTTTGTCAAATGCTTTGCTTTTTGTAACTGTCGTAAAATTTTATTTTCGATGAAGTTTCCATTTGAAAGAAAATAATGAAAAACCAGAAAACAGTTGAGAAAAAATTACCGTTTTTTTTAGTGTGATGTAGTTAACATTTATTCGTAACGAACGATTCAGTTTAAACATTGTTATCGTGGTTCCTTTTTTTCGGATTAGGAGCTTAATTTAAAGTGTCAAAGATTTTTGTGTATGACCAGATGTATTCTACATGTCTCAATAAACAGTTGTATGTGAATTACCTTTCTTAATACTACGTGTTTTCATTATTTCAAAATCGCTCCCCCCCTAGACTCCAAAATTTTTTATCCAACCATTATTTCAACATAATTACAACAGTTTTTTTATAATCAAAATTTATAAGCAACTAATTAGCTTACATTTTTCAAATTCTTTACTTTTCAAGCGGAACATTCAGGCGCACGAAAGATATTTCTAATTAAAACTTGGTACATAAGGTAAGTGAAAACAGAAAATTGGTTCTTAGAAAAAATTTGTTCCTCAGAAACATTTTTCCCATTAATGTTATTTTCAATTTGGACTATAATTTCCAGTTTCTCAAAATTGCGCCCTAAATTTGTTGAACTTGGGGGTATAGAACAGCACATCTGTTTGCCACAAGAGGTGACCAATCATTCTCTGCAGGCAACGAATATATTGGATATGATAAACGCTGAGAATTTATGAATACTATCTGCATCTGAATAAAGTTAGAAATTCTCCACATGCTTATCGATTTCCGATACGGCAAATCTGAAACGAGAATGAGTTTCGAATGATGAAAATTAGACTGGAAAAGTGACGAAACGGGAACGTCAACAAATGGTCCAGCGATAACAAGATCCCCATCATCATTTCCTCAAACTCCCTGAAAAAATTGCATTATATTTTTTTCCTTCTTTTTACAAAACTTTTTTACACAAAACTATAATCCAATCGAGGTAAGTAATCATAATGACTTTGAAGAGTGAATATACTTCAAACGTTTTGATAATCAAATCCAATTGTTAAAGTTATCCCAAGATGAAACTCGACTTTATCCAGGGCCGTCTCAAAGATACGGCTGTACTACTTAAAACATTATTCAATCATTCAAAACTTATCTCCCAACTTAACTTTCAGCCAGACTTTATCACTTATTTGAACACGAACAATCCTGTACGAAAAAGAGCGTCCCTCCAGAATTTTCTCTACAAAATTTCTCCTTACATTTTTCATTCCCCAGGCTGGGCTTTTTCAAACAAAAATTGCAGGGCAGAAATTTGGGGAAGAAAAAATGTTTGACGACAGAGAGGGGGGATCGAATAAAAGGAAAGGCAAAGAAATGGGACGAACTATTTGGGAGTAGGGGTAGCCCTAGATTGTCGGAGCAACGACAGCCCTGGCGGCATCCACCCGTTCGTTCGGGACGACCTCTATCTTTTCGTAGGGGCGTGTTAGGATGAACGGAGCGGTTGGAGCTGTGGGTGTCGTCGGTTTGGCAACGACATAACGACGCAGTTGCACTGTGAGCGTCGAGATTTTGTGGTGCGGTGCCAGGTCCGGTGGATTCGTTGGCGATCGAGGTACCGCGATGGCTGCGCGAAATTGGCCGCACGAGTGCGCCGGGTAAATGTGACAGCGAGTCGACAGCGACGTTCCCCAGCATTGTGTGTCACGAGGGCGCTCTCCCAACGTGGATGTCAGTCGCACGCCCAGCAAATGTTGCACTAACTGCCACACCTGGAGGCTCCGCGACTTGGCCATTTGCGCAATCATGCAAACGACGCTGGCGGTGGTTAGTCTCACTTTTTGTCAAACATGTGGGGCGGCGTTCCAGTTTAACTTGCAACACCCCACACGACCCACACCTCGTTATTATTTTATTCTACCCAGTTGAGCCTTCCAGCACCTCGCTGCCTTGTATCTTCCACCTCTGAAAACAACAAAGAAATACCCACTTTCCACCCCCCCCCTGATCCTACTTGTGATTTCATTTTGCGCTCCCCCATTTTTTTGCTCACTTTTTTTTTGTCACAGCCTCGTTCATTTTACACCCGTGTCAATATTATCGCGGCTCCTGTCAGTTTCATCTTGTGTAACGCGGTTTATTATTTTTACTCAGTTGGATTATCGATTGTCTTTGTCGTTCAGTAACGTATTATCTTTCTGCCTGTGTAGATTCGTCTGAGGACATTCGCTCCTCGCCAGAGAAATGTCTGATGGATAAAATATGACCGGGTGGGTAATAGTGTCAGGCCGAGCAATTTGACAAGTCCCCTTCCCACGGTCCACTTTAATGAATCGTGTACTTTTTCTTTCACGGGGGATGAAAATAGTTCAAATCATCTGGGATCGACAAATTTTCTTTTTCTACGTGCGATCACCCGATGTTATTGAGTTCACTCGCACGAATACGCCCATCCCAGCAACGACGTTCCTCTTTTATTATTTAGTTCTGCTTCGTTTTTTTTTTTAATAAATTTTATCGAATATCCGTCTTTGAGTTGGATGTGATTATTAAACATTCCACGCGAGACAGTTGGGAATGAACTTTTCAAGCGAAACCCTCTGACAGGACATTTATAAAACAAATAGCAACAAGAATAATTGTTTTCGCTTGTTGAAGTTCAATTGAAACATTTGATATTTATTTCTCTTGGTTATTATTCAGGTCCGGTGGAAAATTTGGTGGAAACCGCTGGAGATGGAGCAATTCGGTCGGTTGCATTTTTGAAGACCCTTTTTGTGTTTCTGACGGGCGATTTGTACGCGTCATTTATTTATTTATCTCGTGATTCGTTCGGGGGAGGAACAAAGATTGAGCGCGGATTAGAAAATTGCCACACCCTCTGTGCAACTTTGAACAAATAGAATAAAAGTTGAAAAGAAAGCGAAAGGTCAGGAGGTGACGAGTTTTAAGACATGTAAATCAACTCTCGCGGAACTTTGTTTAGCCAAACTTTTTGACGATAACGATAAATAAGAGGGAACAATTGAAATTGCAAACGAGTGTCTCGGGGCTCAGACGGATGTGACGGTCTTAAACATCGCCGACTAATCAACTTGAATCCAACCGAATTCAAAAATAGACTAATTTAAGCCGAAATGTGTTTAACTAAAAGCTCTACTGAAACAAGGGTTCTTTACAAAGCAAGTGCAAAAATATAGACGATTCCTTTTGTTTCGAGGTGCTTTAGACTAAAGCTACCAAGACGTTACTTGTTGTTCTCGGTAATATTTAATATACCAGGCTGTGAGACCAACAGATTATTTAAGTACCTTTGTTTTATAACTCTCTGTTGTTTCCTTCCGTTCTTTTATTTTAATTCATTTTTAATTCACGAGAAAATAAAAGATATAAGTACATCAGAAAGGTTTCATTTCTAGAATGTATTTTAATAATTTTGTTGACAAAAATTAAAAGAAAAGAAAGTTGGAAGATCAAGTTTGGCCCTTTGTCAAATTTGATCTAAAAGATTTTGTATTTTAAAGCAAACTTAAAGAAGATGCTCTGGTTCTGTTACAGATGATCTTTTGGATCAGCTTTCGCCATTCTTCCTACGTCTGGAATAGACAATGACGCTATGGTAAATTCACGAACAATCCCCCAGTAAATTAGATATTGTTTGTCCATTGTTTGTATAATATACAATTAGACGATGAAATATAGGGCACGCCAGTTTCAAGATCACGGATAATAATTGAATTTGATCCAGGTGTGATAATCTGATCGTGATTGCCTGACAATTAAAATGGAAAACTTTTAAAATGTCATTGGGTTTCACAGGATACAGCATGGCTTCGGTACTATGGCATGTTTCTGGGAGTAGTTTCGTTTCATATGCCTTTCTCGTCTTCTTCTTGCTACTCTGTCCACGTAGCACGACAGGTCAGTTAATTACAAATTCATTTGACATATCGTTAATAACTTTGCCAATCAAAAGAAAAATAACTAACCAAATTTTGAAAGTTCCAAGTTTAATTGAAATACTCAAAATTGTATATAAATGAAAAGGTGTACTAAAACTTGTCATTAAAACTTTGATAAACTTTAACAAAAATGTAATAAAATGTTGATTAAAAAGGAAATTAGCATAACTATGGATGAAATTTTGTTGAAATAATTTGCTGTAAAACTTTTGAGGATCGTTGGTGAATCAAACCGGTTTAAAATTGAATGTTAAAATTGAAAATTCGAGTAGAGAAGTTCAAGTTGTAAGTAGTATAAGTAAACGTAGGTTGAGACGAAGCGAGTGATAATGATAGTTGAAAGAAGAGAAGATTATTGGTGTGTTAATTTGTATTAATATGGAGCTGTGGTGTATTCCCGGTGGCGGTGGAATCGTTGGGGTGCTTTGAATCATCGCCTGCGTGATAATCAGCTCGAGAGGTAATTGACGTGTCGCTGCCACTACAAGACTACTTTGCATCACTGCCACCACCACCGGGACCGTTCACTACCGCCAAATTTTCAAGTATGTGCATTTTCAATACACAATTATACTTTTTCAATTACTTGCGATCCTATACTTTCGTTCTGTTGTCACGTCGATGAACGTTCGCTGCAATTTTGAAACCCACTTTGTGAAATTAATTTTTCCACCAATCGGATTACGTTCATTTTTTCCAAACCACATCAAACAGAGTAGAGAATATAATTTCATCCGTCGCCATCATATCAGACTTTATCACTTTTCATCGTCGCATCCATCTTATCATTTATATATTATTGATTGATGATTATACTATTATTATTATCAAAACTGTCATTATCACTTTTTATCAGCGACCAAGCAGCGTTGCAAAATGTAACATTTTTGTTAGCCTGTGTGCATGCAACAACTCTCGTACCTTTTGACGAATACAATTATCTTGCAATTGCGAATTTTAAATGAATAATAAATTAGTGCACACAGTCTATGCAAAAGTACCCAAGTAAAAAATGACACAATGTACGGTACACAGGGACAGCCTGGGATAATTTGGTTTTTAAATCCTTGCATTCATTTTGTATTCATTTTACAGAAAACTTTTTAATAATTTTTTTTATTTTACGTTTTATCATTTATATAAACAATTAAAAACTCGAGTGTGTGAAGTTTATCCGTATACAATATTTAAGAGTTACATAAATATGAAATTGAATAAACAAAAACTAAAATAGGATAAATAAAAAGTAGAATAATTATTGTTAGGTTGAATAAATCTTGTTTAAAAATTATTATCCCGGTTGCACCAGCGTGACAAAAATTTCTTTTTACATAGGTAGAATTGTAAGAGGAAATTAGAATTGAAAATGATGGGTTGTTATTGATGTTGATATAGAGTGTGATCAGAGATTTATAAGCGTCCCGGATGGGCCTCAGAACGGGACTTTTCACGCGCCAAACTTAGTGAATCCCGATGGGGAATCGCAGCAGTGCATCTTCTGGTTCATTGCAGCGCCGCAACAGCGCGTCGAACTCGTGTTCACCGAGTTTGGCCTACGAGGCTCTCCGCCAGAGTGAGTTTGATCCATCCCTTAGCTTAGCATGACATTCTTAAATATTCAAGAGAATGAACATAGAGTTTTTTCAAGGCCCTATCGGTCGGGACCGAGATATCCAACTGACCATTATAATATTATGATGAAATTGCAGGATTTATAGGGTCAAGCTAGCATAACATCAAGCGATCAGTATTTATCGTACAACATGAGCATTTTCATTCAGAATCATCATCTTACTCGAACCAAAATTTCTCAACTGACCATATCTAATCTAAAAATGGGTTGCCACTTCTGAACTGGCCATCTATAAAAAAAAAAAAAAAATGATATACCTTTCGACACGAATTGATAAGTGAATTTTAATTCCAAAGACCAGTGCCATACGATCATTTATTTTTCATATCAAAAGAATTCTTTTCTTTCGATTCATTTATTGATTTTAGTCGAAATCAAAAATGTGAACGTTTCCATGATATCAATGGAATGATTAGAAAAAAAAATCAGTATAGTAAGTAAAAATGTACAAACAGCTGTAAATTGAATACCACTCACTAATTTTGGTACAGATGTAAATAATTGTTTGGATTAAATTTTTTGAAAAGTCTGGTTCATTTTTGTTTAGGAAAATGAAACTTGTTTTATGAGACATTGAGAGAAACTTTTGATAATTCCATCGATGTCTGACATTCAACACTGATGACGAGGTTGAATCATCGAAATTCAAATGAAAAATCATAACTAACTGAACCATCTCATAAAATAATCTCTCTACTGGCGTGTGATGATTTTTTGTTGCATTGCATATTATTATGTACAGAAATATTACAACAAATATTACGAATCGGATATTTTTTCATAGATCATTGAACATTAACTTTTTCTATAAAAAATGCATGGAATCACTTTTTTCGAAATACGATTTTTTCATAGGATATTTTTAATTGTACAAAATCAATTTTTTAACTAAAATTAGTGTATTGAACAAAAATTGATGTACATATGTATGAAAAGGAAGAAAGGGGGAAAAAATATTAAATTGAATGGCAGAAACATTGTCACACGCCCGTAGGATTTTGTTCATTGAAATCCAGCAAAAAAAAAATCATTGATAAAACTGGTACATTTTGATTATAAACCACGGATCATAATTTTTAGACCTGTATTGTTGTATGTTTTTTTGAAACTGAATTCTGACTTGTGTTTGTTTGATTAAATTAGACGTGTGGTGATATATGAAACCAAATTTGAGACAGCCTCCATAGGGTGTGTTAAAAAGAGCAGTTGTTCTAAGATAAATTGTTGAATTGAAATAAGTATGTATAGCGATTACAAATTGTTGAGTTCATCAAGTAAACCGATTAAACTTTTGAACGTAGACTAAATGAAATGCGTGGTATGACACCGCTTGCGCTTGCAAATCGTGATTGTAAACGTTAATTTTTAATCGCCTGAAGCATTATGCAATCGTGACGATTGTTTATGTTCATACAAATACGTGTGTGTTTTGCGTTCGCTGCTTGGGGTGTCGCAGTGGAGCTGCTGTTGGAGAATTACCCGCGTGAGTATTTCAAAGAGCCCTCTCTCTCTCTCTCTTTTCTCGTTTTTGTCATTCACTAAAATATCTACCAGCAAATAGATAACAAATATCAACTTTATAGCCATCATTATTCCGAAAATTATACTTCTTTCATTCCCAAATGCAGATTACAAAATTGTAGTTAAAGTTACTACAATTGTGGTAAAATTAATTACACGACTTCCTCCTCTGCCTAATATGATTTCAACCACTTGTTTTTGTTCGTTCAACATTTTTTTTTTTTTCGTTGGTTTTAATTTTAATAACATATTAATCATTTGTTTTTTCTCTTGTTACTTTGTTAATGACAAGCTAAAAACTTTTAAACAAGGCAAACATAAAACAAACGATGATATAAAAAGTGTATAAACAAAAAAAAGAATGAGCTGAATTTAAAACTGAGGATTATTAAAAAGGTGAAATTAAACGCGGCGCGCAGATTTGTTTCCAGTAGCATGACGTGTTTCGGTAAAGTGGAATTTTTATTACTTTTGTCTCTATTTGTTAAATTGATGTAGTCGTTATTGTTACTGATGAAATGCAAGCATGTTAGTTCGCATTGGAACTTAGTGATTCGAAATAGAGTATCTATTAGAACTTAATCGCCAATAGTTTATGACATTAATTTTTTGTTCTCTCAACGTCTGTGTGTTACGGTGCTGGCTCTGTTTTTAGTCTGTAGATACGCCAATTTTTGATTGTTCAGATAACACTCAGGTTCGGACAATTAAGTAGAAGCTTTTTGCACGTTTGTGTGCATTCGAATGATGCCACACTGCTGGGCCGATTTTTCATTACATTTTATTGTTTTGTAACGTTTTTTAAGTACAGGTAATGTTTGAAAAAAAAAAAAACAAACTTCTCAACACTTCACCCGCATTTTTGTATCATTTTCTTTTGTATTACATTCATAATATGTATATGGTCAAGTAACAACAAACCTATATAATTGTCTATAATTGATTTAAGTTCGTTCATGTTAATTGACTGACGAAATAAATCGGTTGTGATTTTGAGCCAGCACTGAACTCACAAATCAAATTGAAAGATTGATCATGTACATCGCTAGTTAGTTCAAACTGTACAATGTACAAACATAAAAAAAAAGAAAGAAAAATTTATCAAGCTATAAATCAGATCAAGCCCAAGACATCATTCTCACATCAACTATCACGTGCATTTTTTCAGTAATCATGACTTTGAATTCACGTTTCTTTCTCCTAATCCGCTGATGAGATAACGATATTGATTGACTAATGTTCATTTTCAAAACGCCGAAGTGATATAATTATATAGTTCATATTTGAGATCCTGTCGGAAATTATATTTGATTGACGTTCGTGCAGATTGTTCCGCGGGGCGTCCATTTATTATTATCATTCATTGATATTGTTTTACAGCTGTGTTCACGAATATATGGACTTGTACACGGAGATACGGTCAGAGAATGCAACAAAGCTGATAGAGACACCGTTTGGGGGTCGTTATTGTGGTCCGATTCCGCCTCGCAGACGAGTTTCCTTGTATCAGGGAATCGCTGTGAGTTTCTACACCGACAAAAATATCACCTTGCCAAATCTTTTCAGCGGTCGTTATAGTTTCATCAACGGCTGTAAGTATACACGTAACCTCCACTTTTCAAATACAAAATTACAATATCTATACAACAATTTTAAAATTTCTGTATCTAATTATTTTCATCATTTTTATGGTATTTATATTATTCATCCATATTTTATAATATGGAATATATATTCTATTATATATAAATTATCATATTTATATATCAAATCCGTCAAATTTTTTTCAAAAACCCTACACTGACAAAAAAATCGGTATTTTTATTTTTACTTGATAATAAGAGTTTGTTTTTTTAGTCAACTATAGTTGATTAACGCGCTACGCGCGTCTGTTGGATTTTGAATTTTAAATATCTCAATTATTATGATTTGAAAAATTGGTAAAAATACAATACAATTTTTATTACAGAAAAATAAATAGTTGTTTTTCTCAAAAAAAATAGAATTATCAATTATTAGG